>JAPDNY010000003.1:231430554-231575554 GCA_029375565.1 Gekko gecko
GACCCTGTAGGTCCCTTCCCACTCTATGATTCTCTGATTTCACGCAGCTATTTTCTCCAAGGGAAATTATCTCTGTCATCTGGGGATTGGTCGTAATTCTGGGAGATCTCCAGGCCTCGCCTGGAAGTTAGCAACCCTAGTTGAGGTCTCCCCCCTCCCCGAACTCCCCCCTCCCCAGGCTCCACCCCCAAACCTCCAGGAATTTCCCAACCTGGAGCTGGCAACCTGAAACCCAAGAATTATTTCCTTTTCTCCCTGAGCATGCCACCTAAGGAGTTTCACCTTGCCCTCTAGCTGTTGACTGCAGGAATTTGCTTAGATCATAGGCCTGAACTTCACCGAATGGTGGTGCGTTTGCTGTGGGATGCTGCGGAGCTGTGATGGAGACGAGTTTCTCTCTCCCCCTGGTGGTGAGATGGGGAATAAACAGAAGAGAACGATCAACTCTCCGATTGTTTAATCTGCGTGTGTAAAGTGTACTCAAGTCAGCTGATAGATCTAGGTGGTCAGCCGTGTTGGTCTGAAGCAGTAGAACAAATCTAGAGTCCAGGGGCACCTTGAAGACCAACAAAGGTTTCTTCACGGTATGAGCTTTCGTGTGCACGCGCACTTTTTCAAATTTGAAAATTCGTTTTTGAAAAAGTGTGCCTTGCACACGGAAGCTCATACCTTGAATAAACCTCTGTTGGTCTTAAAGGTGCCCCTGGACTCTAGATTTGTCCTCAAGTCAGCTGACCTATGGCAACCCCCAGCCAGGGGCTTTCAGGGCTGGTGAGAAGCAGAGGCGGTTTCCCATTGCCTTTGAGAGCCAGTTTGGTGTAGTGGTTGAGCGTGCAGACTCTAATCTGGGAGATTGGGCTGTACCACGCCGTCTTCCCTCCCCCTCTTGTTCAGTGCCCTGGATTTCATGCAGCCTCCGATGTAAAGGAACCCCAGGTTTGATTCCCCACTCCTCCACTTGCAGCTGCTGGATGACCTTGGGCAAGCCATAGTTCTGACAAGAGCTGTCCTTGAAAGGGAGTCCTCAGAAGAGCTCTCTCAGCCCCACCTACCTCACCGGGTGTCTGTTGTGGGGAGGGGAAGGGAAAGGAGTTTGTAAACCTCTCTGAGACTCCGAGTGAAGGGCAGGGTATAAATCCACGCTCCTCCTCCTCCTCCTCTTCATGTCTTGTGAGCCAGTCTGGTGTAGTGGTTAAGTGCGCAGACTCTAATCTGGGAGAACCGGGTTTGATTCCCCACTCCTCCACTTGCACCTGGCTGGATGACCTTGGGCAAGCCATAGTTCTGACAAGAGCTGTCCTTGAAAGGCCAGTTCCCGGAAGAGCTCTCTCAGCCCCACCTACCTCCCAGGGTGTCTGTTGTGGGGAGGGGAAGGGAAAGGAGTTTGTAAGCCGCTCTGAGACTCCGAGTGAAGGGCGGGGTATGAATCTAATCTCCTCCTCCTCCTCCTTCTGTATTGGGGCTGGAACATCCCAGAGACTGGCTGAGCTTGGAGCTCTAGAACAATAGCCCACCAGGACTTTGGCGGTGACCAATGAGGAATTAATGTTATGTAAATAGACTATTCTTGGGAGTTGGGTGTGGATGGGCGTGGTGTTTTCATGCTACTTAAACAGGGCTCTTGCCCCAGAGTTTTGCCTTGTATGTGCTGAATCGCTAATAAAGCTGAGCTGATCACGGGACTTGGGGTCTGCTCATCCATGGAACCCCAGTATTTAACAGCCTTGGTGGTCTCCCTGCCAAGTTCCAACCCAGCTTAGCTTCCCAGGTCTGATGAGATTGGGCTGTACCACGCCGTCTTCCCTCCCCCTCTTGTTCAGTGCCCTGGATTCGATGCAGCCTCCGATGTAAAGGCACGCATTCCCCGAGATGTGAGCTAAAACGACCGAGCGCCAGTTCTTCGTGCTCGTACTGTGTCGCACATCCCCAGCATGTAATAATGCTAATACAATTATTGTGCGGCTGCTCAATCGCCTTGCAAGCTAAGCAGTCTGGAAGGTACAGCCAAAATAGCAAAGGGATGTTGCGAATGCAGCTTCAATTCTGCTCGCAGCCTTCAGCCCCAGCGAGCTCTGCAACTTTTATTGCTGACGCTACAGCTGGCGTGCAAAAAAATGTGTAAGCCTGCAGATTTTAAATGGCTTAAGAATAGGAGGTGGTATGAAAGCGATATGAACGAGATGCTGTTGCTATTAGAGCTTTACAAGTGGGAACCTGCAAGGGACTTACGGGAGCGGCCATCCCATTTTCATGGCCTTTGCTTCCTCCTCTCTCCCTTCTCCTTCTCTCCATATCTCGCTTTTTCTCCCTCCCCCCTCCTACAGTCACCCCCACCCGCTCTCTCCCCCATGCCGATTTTCACTCCTCTTTTTCTGTCCCTCTCTCTCTCCTCCATGTCTACTGTCATTCATTCCCTCTCTTTCTGTCCCTTTGCCTTTCCCCATGACTATTGTCACTCCTTCTCTTCCTCTTCCTCCCCCTTTTCCCCTCCCTCAAGCCTACTGTCTGGGGCAGTGATTCTTGGTGCTTGGGGGGGCACAGTGGGAGGGCTTCTGGAGTTCTGGCCCCGCTAGTGGACCTCCTGATGGCTCCTGGGTTTTGGCCACTGTGTGACACAGAGGGTTGGACTGGATGGGCCACTGGCCTGATCCAACATTGGCTTCTCTTATGTTCTTATGTCTGGGGCAGTGATGCTCTGTCTTCCTGGTGCTTGGGGAGCAACAGTGGGAGAGTTTGCCTCTGCCTGCCTGCTGGTGGGCTGGTTGAGGCGGCGCTCCCCAATTGCTTCGCCTCTGCCGTCAGTAGGCCCTCCCCCTGAGCGGGGCATCTTCAGGCGGCGGCAGGCGAGGCGGTGGTCCATCTAGGCCAGCATCGTGTCTCACATGGTGGCCAGACAGTTCCTCTGGAGGGCCCACAACAGGGCACAGAGGCCAAGGGCTTCATAAGAACACAAGAAGAGCCCTGCTGGATCAGACCAGTGGTCCATCTAGTCCAGCCTTCTGTCTCACACAGGGGCCAACCACTTCCTCTGGAGGTCCAACAACAGGGAAGAGAGGCCGAGGCCTTCATATGAATATAACAAGAGCCCTGCTGGATCAAGCCAGTGGTCCATCTAGACCAGCATCGTGTCTCACATGGTGGCCAGACAGTTCCTCTGGAGGGCCCACAACAGGGCACAGAGGCCAAGGGCTTCATAAGAACATAGGAAGAGCCCTGCTGGATCAGACCAGTGGTCCATCTAGTCCAGCCTTCTGTCTCACACAGGGGCCAGCCGGTGTGGAACTGGCTGGCCACCATGTGAGACGGGATGCTGGACTAGATGGACTATTGGTCTGATCCAGCAGGGCTCTTCTTACGTTCTTATCAGGGAAGGCCTCAGCCTCTTTACCTTGTTGTTGGACCTCCAGAGGAACTGGCTGGCCACTGTGTGAGACAGAACGCCGGACATGATGGACCATTGGTCTGATCCAGCAGGGCTCTTCTTCTTCTTCTTACATCTTTCAGACTTTGCTTGTGACAAGCCACTTGGGCCCTTCCAAAACTGGACACCCCCCCCCTTGTTTCCACTACCGAGAAAGCACGCCTCGCTCACTGATAACTAGACAGAAATGCCCCCGCCGGGGTTATCTTCATTACAGCTGGAGATGTGAGTAATTGGTTTGCATGGACCAGATCCAAGCCTACCCAAAGATTGATCGGAAGTGACTGGAATGAGCTCCGAAGAGCAAGTCCTCCCAGCCCGGGCAGCGAACGTTAACACGACCGACTGAGACACCAACACGCACCGACTCTGATTGAACAAGACATCTCCAAAGCATCCAGAGGGCCACTTGGGGGGTGGCTGTCCATGCAATTGTCTCCCGCTCTTCAAAAGTCTTTAAGGAGCTAACGAGGCCAAGGGAAAACAACAGAAGAATGGCAACAAACAGTCAATTAAAGTGACACAGGGGCCCAGGGGAAACACCGTCTGCCTCACGCACGCAGAAGCTCGGGCATGAGTGGCGGGTGAGAAGCGAGAGCAGCCCCCTCCTCCCACAATGCACCGGGGCCTAGCCAGCGACACGCTCCCTCTCCTTTTGGGGCAGCTTTTCGAGGTTTCCTGCCACCCCGTGTTCTTCAGTCAGGGATGGATTTCACATACGATAACAACAAAAAAGACCCGGATGTCATTATTTGTGAGCTACATTCAGACATGGGTAGGATTGCCAATAGCCTGAAGGGGAAAAAAATGCCCCATCCCTTAATAGAGAGTGAAAATGGGCCTTGGAAGCCTTTTGTGGCCGGCAGGTGAAGAGAAGAAGAAAACTCATTTTTTATACCTCGCTTTTCTCTACTCTAAGGCGTCTCAAAGCGGCTTACAATCCACCTTTCCCTTCCTCGCCCCACAGCAGGCATCTTGTGAGGCAGGCGGGGCTGAGAGAGCTCTGGGAGGACTGTGACGGGCCCAAGGTCACCCGGGAGGCTTCAAGTGGAAGAAGAGTTGGTTTTTATAACCCACTTTTCCCTACCTTAAGGTGTCTCAAAGTGGCTTACAATCTCCTTCCCGTCCTCTCCCCACAACAGGCATCTGGTGAGGCAGGCAGGGCTGAGAGAGTTCTGAGAGGACTGTGACTGGCCCAAGGACACCCAGCTGGCTCCATGTGGAGGAGGGGTGGGGAATCAAACCTGGTTCTCCAGATTAGAAGAATTTTTCTTTGTATCCCACTTTTCTCGACCTTAAAGAATCTCAGAGCGGCTTACAATCTCCTTCCCTTCTTCTCCCCACAACTGTCACCCTTGTGAGGCAGGCGGGGCTGAGAGAGTTCTGAGAGGACTGTGACTGGCCAAAGGACACCCAGCTGGCTCCATGTGGAGGAGGGGTGGGGAATCAAACCTGGTTCTCCAGATTAGGGCCCACCGCTCTTAACCACTACTCCACACTGACTCTCCCCACAACAGGCACCTTGTGAGGCAGGTGGGGCAGAGAGAGTTGGGAGCAGTGTTCCCTCTAAGCTGAGTTAGGGTGAGCTAGCTCACAGTTTTTTTGCCTCTGGCTCACACATTTTTGTCTCCACTCAGGAAGGATGGCTCCAAAGAAAACTAGTTTATGCAGTAGCCAACTCACTCAGTCATAACTTTAATGCCAGTAGCTCACAAAGGAGAATTTTTGCTCACAAGGCTCCACAGCTTAGAGGGAACATTGGTTAGAAGAGAACTGTGACAGGCCCGAGGTCACCCAGCAGCCTTCAAGTGGAAGACGAAAAGTTGGTTTTTACATCCCACTTTCCTCCACACTCAGGAGTCTCAAAGCGGCTTACCTTCCTCTCCTCACAGCAGGCACCTCGTGAGGCAGGTGGGGCTGGGAGAGCTCTGGAGAGAACTGTGACTGGCCCAAGGTGACCCAGCAGGATTCATGGGGAGGAGGAGTGGGGAATCAAGCCCGGTTCTCCAGATTAAAGCCCACTGCTCTTAACCGCTACCCCATGCTGGCACCAGCATCACCTGGTCTTTAATGTGCCATTCTGTTCAAGGGACAGTACCCTTTTCTTCCAGGCTTTTGGCAATTCTGTACACAGGATCATCCTGACCTGCATGGTCCAAGCTAGCTCACACCAATTTCCCACATGCAGCTGTGCCGCCCTGGCTCTTCCCTTTTCCCTGATTGTATATGCCAATTTCCCACTACTTGCTGCATGGCTGCATTTTGACCCACAGCATCCCCTGATTCCTCTCGCGTCTTCTAGATCCTTGTGTTTTTTTGAGATCGAGAAGATGCGAGGAAAATCGGGGGATTCTGCAAGTCAAAATGCGGCTGTGCAGCAAGTAGTGGGAAATTGACGAATACAATTGAGGGAAAGGGAAGAGCAAGGGTGGCGCAGCTGCTTGTGGGAAATCGGTCTCAGTCTTGACAGATACTGGAAGCTAAGCAGGGTCAGCCCTGGTTAGTACTTGGTTATGGGAGACCACCAAGGAAGACCAGCAGTCAGGAGGCAGGGACAGGCAATGGCCAGCCCCTCTGAATGTCTTTTGCCTTGAAAAGCCCATGAGGTCGCCATCATTCAGCTGTGGCTTGATGGCAAAATAAAATCATCTACACATGACTGGCTTAGACATCCATAGACATTCCAGCTGTGTATAAGAATTTTTTTTTTAAAAAAACCGGGGGTTTCAATGAAGAAGGTCATGCATTTTGTACTTATTGCTTTAAGGTTCAATGTTTCTAATCATGTGATAATGGGAGCAATAGTCAGCAGCTCTTCTTGGAAGTAAGGGCCCAGTTAGTAGTTAGTGGTTAAGGGAGCCGGTTTGGTGTAGTGATTAAGTGCGCGGACTCTAATCTGGGAGAACCGGGTTTGATTCCCCCACTCCTCCACTTGCACCTGGCTGGATGACTTTGGGCAAGCCATAGTTCTGATAAGAGCTGTTCTTGAAAAAAGAGCAGTTTCTGTCAAGAGCTCTCTCAGCCCCACCTGCCTCTCAGGGAGTCTGTTGTGGGGAGGGGAAGGGAAAGGAGTTTGTAAGCCGCTCTGAGACTCCTTTGGGTAGTGAAGGGTGGGGTATAAATCCAATCTCTTATTATTATTCAGTGGGGCTTATGCCTAGAAAGGAGTTGCGGTGGCTCAAGTGTTTAAGATGCTGAACTGCAGGCTGTGGAAGGTCAGTAGTTCAGCAGTTCAAGACCCGGGTGCTGCAAGACGGAGTGAGCTCCCCACTGGTGGACCTCCTGAGGGCACCTGGTATTTATGGCCGCTGTGTGACACAGAGTGTTGGACTGGATGGGCCGTTGGCCTGATCCAACATTGGCTTCCCTTATGTTCTTATAAGAGGGAACTGGATAAGCATATGGAGCAGAGGGTCCGTCAGTGGCTATTAGCCACAAGGTAGAGATAGGAACTCTCGGTCTGGGGCAAGGGATGCTCTGTATTCTTGGTGCTTGTTTGGGGGCAACAGTGGGAGGACTTCTGGTGTCCTGGCCCCACTGGTGGACCTCCTGAGGGCGCCTGGTATTTCTGGCCACTGTGTGACACAGAGTGTTGGACTGGGATGGGCCATCGGCCTGATCCAACACTGGCTTCTCTTATGTTCTTATGTTCTTATGTTCTCCCATCTCTAGTTCCAGCTCCTGCCAACCTAGCAGTTCGAAAGCAAGAAATTGCAAGTAGATAAATAGGTACCACTTTGGTGGGAAGGTAACAGCATTCCGTGTGCCTTGGTGTTTAGTCATGCCTGCCACATGACCACGGAAACGTCTTCAGACAGCGCTGGCTCTTTGGCTTTGAAACGGAGATGAGCACCGCAACCCTAGAGTCGGATTCGACTGGCTTTCGAGCAAGGGAACCTTTACCTTTATCTATGCCTAGAAAAGTGTTCTTAGGATTGCGGCCTGTATAAGGTATTATTCTACCCTATTGTTACCTGCCTTGGGTCCTGAGTTGGTCAGGCGGAAGACACAGACATATTTTAAATAAACAAGTAAAGCAGATATATAACGCCTACCTTTAAAGCCCTATACAGCCAGGGGCCAGCATACCTACAAGATCACCTCTCCCCATATGAGCCCCGGAGGGCATTGAGGTCCACAAATCAACATCTCTTGATGATCCCCAGCCCCAGAGACATCCAGTTAGCGGGGCATAAATCCAATCTCTTCTCTTCTTCTTCTTTTACACGATAGATTAGGATACTATTCTGTGCAAGCTGTTATTTTAACGCTGTTTTAATTGTATTATTTTCATTATCGTACACCGCCCTGAGCTCATTCGGGAGAGGCAGTACACAGCTCAAATAAATAAATAAATATTTTAAGTAAATATAGAATGGAAAAACTTTGCCTTCATTAAATTAGCTGTAGTTGGTGTGCTGGCTGAAACATGAGCTGCTCCACTAATTATGGTTAATTAAGTCCAGTCAATTAAGGATCTGAAGCCAGGATTAATTTATCAGCCACACTTGGTGTAAACTATGGTTTCATATGATAAATGAACATGGATGTCCTGTTTAATCCTGGCTTATTCCCTGGCCTTACCCTAACCTGGATGGCCCAGCCTAGCCCGATCTTGTCGGAACACGGAAGCTAAGCAGGGTCGGCCCTGGTCCGTATTTAATGTTAGAGTGAGAGACTCAGTATGCCTGGACATTGGGGAGCCCTACACCACTCTGAGGCTGTGGTCAGACGTGCCAGTTGGAGTGGAGGGGAAGCAAGCTATTTCCTCCGGAGGAATTTGACAGGCAGTTGCGAGATCACACCTCCCTTTGTAGCTGCAGGCTCTGCCCGTCCGCTGTGTGATCAGACGCAACCGCAAGTGAGTCTCTTTTTTGCCATTTGTTTCCCATGCGCATAAACGAGGAATCACACCTCCGCACTGAGGGCCCCCTATGGAGTATGTGATGATGTGCATATTGCGAAGGGGAGGGGGAAACGGCACTGAGTCGGGATGGAATGATCAGATCATTCCGATGGCATGAGAGCATGCTTGCGTGATCAGACAGGGGAAAGTCCAACTGTGGCCCTTTGGAACCAGTTAAAGCCGGACTTTCCCCCATGTCTTTTAACTCCACTTCTGTGGCGGAGCAGCACGGGTTGCCGACAACTGGGGGATGTTTCCCAGATGTTGCTGTCTGATCGTGCCCTTTAGATCTGCCCTGCATTTGCAGCTATGTCAGATCTAAAGGCCTATAAGATTGCAGCCTAAGTGTGTGTAGGTGTTATCTCCTTGAACGAGATGCCTCTCTTCGTCTTAACCTCAGTGCCGCCCTCTGACCCCTCCTCTCTTTCTCACTTTGTCCTCTCACTCCATTCACATGGCCTTCCACGGAGACACATGTCTGTAGAAGCAATGCCCTCATACTCACGTACACGTGATGCCAGATTAGCTGGCCATTTGTGATAAAGTACTCTTGAGATTGGGCTTCTTTCTCTCCTTTCGACTGCAACCTGAATGTGAAGTGGATCTGCTTGAATAAATGTAAGTTTACCTTTTTTTGCAACGTACTTCCTGGGAGATTTATTTACTGCACTCAGTATCGTGTTTCTATGACTGGGCACAACTCTGCTAGGTTAACCAAACATCCCAATGTTTAGATGGGAGGCCACCAAGGAAGTCCAGGGTTGCTACGCAGAGGAAGGCAATGGTAAACCAACACTGCTCATCTCCTGCACTGAAGCCCCATGAGGGGTCCCCGCAAGTCAGCTGCAACTTGAAGCCACTTTGCAAACGCCTAAAACTGTCAGTAATGCATCGCTGGTGATTTTGCTTCTGCTGATTCATCAGCAGATGGCTCAGGGGATGATAATATCGGCTCTCCGAATGGTGTGTAAAGATGACACGGGCCCCACCTGGAGTCTTGTGTGCAGTTCTGGATGCCTCACTTCCAAAAAGGATGTGGACAGAATGGAGTAGGCGCAGAGGAGGGCGACGAGGATGATCGGGGGCCTGGAGACCCAGCCCTGTGAAGTAGGGCTGCCAAGTCCCCCCAGGGGCGGGGATTCCCCCGTCAAAAGGGCCCCCAATTCACCGGTCTGCATCTGGCCGGTGGGGGGAACCCCACCCCTGAAGTGGCCAGATCAGGCTGACGTGCCCAGCACGACTGCGTCGCTCGAAAGTGATGTAATCACGCTGGGCATGTCACAGGGCAACGCTCTAGCAATCACCTCTAAAAACTCTATGGTACCATAGAGTTTTTAGGGTGATTGCTAGAGTGTCGCCCTGCAACATGCCCAGCATGATTACATCACTTCCGGGTGATGTAATTGCAGCACATGCGCGCAAAGTGCATTTGCAAAACTCCCAGACCGGGACCAGGTCCCCCCCGCTATTGCAGGTAAGAGACTTGGCAACCCTACTGTGAAGAAAGGCTGACGGATTTGGGAATGTTTAGTCTGGAAAAGAGGAGGCTGAGGGGGGACAGGATTACACTCTAAGGCTGTCCTGTTGGCAGGGAGCTCTTCCTGTTGGCAGCAGAGGAGAGGACTGACAATCATGGGTTTAAATGAAGGCTGGGAAGGTACTGGCTGGATATTAGGATGAACTTTTTTACAGCAGGAGTTGTGCAAGAGTGGAATGGGCTGCCTCGGGAGGTGTTGAGCTCCCCCTCCCTGGCAGTCTTTAAGCCGCCTCTGGACTGACACTTGTCCGGGATGCTCTAGGCTGATCCTGCATTGAGCAGGGGGCGGGACTAGGTGGCCTGTAGGACCCCCTTCCAGCTCTGTGGTTCTATGATTCCGTGATTTGATGGAGATGGAGGAAGCCAGTGAAAACACAGTGACGATCCCTAGATCCGCATTGGAGGACTTGCATCTGGACACCCCTTTCTCACAATACAAGAACTCGTGGGCACTCCATGAAATTGCTGAGCAGTCGGGTTAGAACAGATAAAAGGAAATACTTCTTCACCCAAAGAGTGATTAACACATGGAATTCCCTGCCACAGGAGGTGGTGGCAGCTGCAAGCATGGACAGTTTCAAGAGGGAATTAGATAAGCATATGGAGCAGAAGTCCATCAGTGGCTATTAGCCACAGGGTATAGATGGGAACTCTCAGTCTGGGGCAGGTGATGCACTCTATTCTTGGGGCTGGAGGGGGCAGCAATGGGAGGGCTTCTAGTGTCCTGGCCCCACTGCTGGACCTCCTGATGGCACCTGGTATATTTTGGCCGCTGTGTGAGAGAATGTTGGACTGGATGGGCCATTGGCCTGATTCAACATTGGCGTCTCTTATGTTCTTATGCTCTTATGTACTCTTCGAATGTAAGTCACCAGTATGAGAACGTCCAGGCAGCTAGTCGATACGCATCTCCAGACCCACCCGTTTGCTTCTGGATGGGGTCTGAGCCAGTCTGGTGTAGTGGTTAAGTGTGCAGACTCAAATCTGGGAGAACCGGGTTTGATTCCCCACTTCTCCACTTGCATCTGCTGGATGACCTTGGGCAAGCCATAGTTCTGGCGCAGCTGTTCTTGAAAAAGAGCAGTTTCTATCAGAGCTCTCTCAGCCCCACTTGCTTCACAGGGTATCTGTTGTGGGGAGGGGAAGGAGAGAGGAGATTGTAAGCCGCTCTGAGACTCCCTTGGGTAGTGAAGGGCGAGGTATAAATCCAAACTCTTCTTCTTCTCTTCTGGGCAGGCTTGACGTGTCCCAGAAGGAGCTGAGCAGTTTAAGGAGAGCCATGCGAAGCTGTTGCCATCGGGGCTCAGAGGAAACTGACTGCTGACAGAAAAAGACCACGGACTCCCTGGCATTTCTGGCCCATAGCAGGGCAAGGAGCCTAGTGCAGGTCACTTCACGGTGTACCTGCCTTGTCGAGTGGAGAAGGTTCCTTGGCTTGGGGATGGAGGCCCGGTTCCAGCAGTGCTTTCCCCTGATTAGGACGCCGAGGCCAAAGACGCTCTCTCCCTTCCAGAGTTTCTGTGTTAAAAAGCTCCCCAGTCCCAGTTCCAGGAATGCAATCATGTTCAGGGTTTCTCAAATGCTTGAATTTGTTCTTCCACCATCAAAGGGAATGCTGTCTTCTTCTCTCCATCCTCAATTCTCTGCTCTCCATCCCTTCCCCTCCCCACAACAGACACCCTGTGAGGTAGGCGGGGCTGAGAGAGCTCTGACAGAAACTGCTCTTTTTCAAGGACAGCTCTGACAGAACTACGGCTTGCCCAAGGTCATCCAGCAGGTGCAAGTGGCGGAGTGGGGAATCAAACCTGGTTCTCCCAGATTAGAGTCCGCGCACTTAACCACTAAGAGAACATAAGAACATAAGAGAAGCCAATGTTGAATCAGGCCAATGGCCCATCTAGTCCAACACTCTGTCACACAGCGGCCAAAATATACCAGGTGCCATCAGGAGGTCCAGCAGTGGGGTCAGGACACTAGAAGCCCTCCCACTGCTGCCCCCTCCAGCACCAAGAATAGAGTGCATCACCTGCCCCAGACTGAGAGTTCCCATCTATACCCTGTGGCTAATAGCCACTGATGGACTTCTGCTCCATATGTTTATCTAATTCCCTCTTGAATTCCCACTACACCAAACTGGAGTCTCGGAGCGGCTTACAATCTCCTTTCCCTTCCCCTCCCCACAACAGACACCTTGTGAGGTAGGTATCAGCATCTTTTGGTGGTCTCTGGCCCCAGGGACGTCCGACTTGCCTCGACCAGGGCCAGGGCCTTTTCAGCCCTGGCCCCTGCCTGGTGGAATGAGCTCCTGAGTGAGATCAGGGCCCTGCGGGATTTATTACAACTCCGCAGGGCCTGCAAGACGGGGCTCTTCCACCGGGCTTTGGGTTGAGGCAGCAGGCATCATCCCTTCCTTGAGTCGGCCCCATTTACAGCTTGGGTCGGCCCCTATCTTATAGCCTGAGATCCCAAATTGTACAGATCTCTGGGAAACTTATTCCCAGTACTGTCAACCACTGAGGCATCTGGCCTTTTATAAGAGTTGTATGTTTTACATGTTTTAACATGGTTTTAATTGTATTGTATTTATTTTGTTGTATTATATTTACATTGTCGGAACCCGCCCTGAATCCATTAAAGGGAGGGCGGGATACAAATCCAAATTATTATTATTATTCATAATAATAATAGGTGGACTAAGAGAGCTCTTTCGAGAACTGCTCTTTTGAGAACAGCTCCGAGAGAACTTGTGACTGACCCAAGGTCACCCCAGCAGAGTGGGGAATCAAACCCAGTTCTCCCAGATTAGAGTTCACACTAACCACTACACCAAATTGATTCTAGTAGGGGACCTGAAAAACTGTTGAAGTTTCTGCTAAAAAAAAAAAATGCCAGGTAGCAATATTCCCCAGCTGATCCACTGACGATAAATAAGCAACTTTGTCATTACCGGCAGCTGCCTTCATCTGCCAATGCGGAATCCGCTTTGGGCATCCGGTTCCCTCCTCTCCCCTTCCCATCTGGCTCTGCAGAGGAGTCCAGCGTGGCCTGGTGGCGCGTCACGGGGTTTCTAAAGCTTTTGTCAAATTGGATTCCTTCGCCTCTCCCCGGCGGCCAATCTCACGGGCAGATTTGCAGGAAGCCTTTGGAGAGATGACGTTGCATTACGGTAAAAGCTCTCCTGTTCTTATCTCTGCGGCCGACGGGGTCACCACGGTCTACATACGGGGATTAACATCGGCAGAGGGCCCGAGCAATTTAGAAAGACAGACTGGAATTTTTTTATTTTATTTTTTTTAGAAAAAAACAACTTTTAACATGTAATCCAGATTCGCCTCCCAGTTTCTACCCTCCTTCCCCCTTCTTGCTGACTGTCAAAGTTCCTCAGAGAGCCAGTTGGGAGCAACGTTCCCTCTAAGCTGTGGAGTCAAGTGCGCAAAAGTTCTACTTTGTGAGCTACCGGCTTTAAGATTGTGAGCGAGCGATTTGGCTGCTGCATAAATTCGTTTGCTCTGGCGCCATCCCTTCCCGAGCCGAGACAAAAATCTGTGAGCCGGAGGCTAAAGAACTGTGAGCTAGCTCATACTAACTCAGCTTAGAGGGAACACTGGTTGGGAGTAGTGGTTAAGAGCGCTGACTCTAATCTGGGAGAACCGGGTTTGATTCCCCACTCCTCCACATGCAGCTACTGGTGTGACCTTGGGTCAGTCACGAGTTCTCTCAGAGCTGTAGTAGTAGTAGTTTATTATTGCAGTCTTAAGACCAACATACAGAGTAAGCATAATATGTAAAGGAGAGGGAAAAAAACAGTCATAATATACAAAGATAGAAATCTGAATTTAAGAACTTTAAAAATGTGATTTCCACAATCTAAGAATTAATGCACAAAACTCAGTGATTGATAGTGTAGTCTCTGCATTCTTATCTGATAGGAGCCAGTGAAGCCTTGCTTTGCTTGTATTAATGTGCCCAGGCGTCCTATCGACTAATGGGGCAATAATTTTAAGACGAGCCTCCTTGTAAAACGGACAGCTGACGAACATATGCTCTATCGATTCCACCTTGCTGAAAAGGCATGGGCACAGCTTCTCAGAGTAAGGGTTTTTTATTCTACCCGCCTTGAATAACCGCAGATGGAAGGGCAGAACATCTAGCTAGGGCAAACGCCCTTCTAGAATTCTTTCCCTCCACTAAAGTCAAATATATTGCTGGCTCGACGGTGCTTTTGATATTTAGCAATGCCCCGAGTTTGGAAGCCTTAGAGGTGCCAGTTTGTCGCTCGGTATCCTCAACTCTTTGTTTAATTAGCCCTTCGGCTTGTTCAGCTTCATAGGATAAGAGTAGCTGAGGTGAGAAGCCAGTTCTATGAATATGACAGTGAACTGCCTTCGATCCAACTGGCTCGGAAATCATCCTGGAATATCAGGGGAAGCAAGCCTTGTGGACTGAGATGACCTTTCAGCCACATATAAGTGGATAGAATACATACCCTAGCTTCAGTTCTAAGATTCCCAGACTCCAGTCGTATCCAAGCATTGGCTACACAGTTAGGAAGTTGCAGAACGGCTCTTAA
Source organism: Gekko gecko (assembly GCA_029375565.1). Classification (NCBI taxonomy): domain Eukaryota; kingdom Metazoa; phylum Chordata; class Lepidosauria; order Squamata; family Gekkonidae; genus Gekko; species Gekko gecko. The sequence continues at coordinate 231,444,989 of JAPDNY010000003.1, forward strand.
AAGTTTGGACCGAACTCTTTCTTGCGGCGTAAAGCGTGAGGAAGGTGGTCCTAAGAATGTTCCATAGAACAGTTGTGCCGAGGTTTTGGCCTTATATAACTTCAGGGCCTGCAGGAACAAAGTGAGTTCAAAAAAATTTACACAAGAACATAAGAACATAAGAGAAGCCAATGTTGAATCAGGCCAATGGCCCATCTAGTCCAACACTTTGTCACACAGCGGCCAAAATATACAAGGTGCCATCAGGAGGTCCAGCAGCGGGGCCAGGACACTAGAAGCACCCCCAATGCTGCCCCCTCCAGCACCAAGAATAGAGTGCATCACCTGCCCCAGACTGAGAGTCCCTATCTATACCCTGTGGCTAATAGCCACTGATGGACTTCTGCCCCACATGTTTATCTAATTCCCTCTTTCAGTATGGCGTTTGTGGATCTTTCCCCTAGATCAGCAACATATTTGCTGTGCTTAACCCTGGAACCGTAGCCACAGCGGGGCATTTTGGGGCCTGGCCCCCTGACTTCCTGCCAAGGGCCCCCCGACTTCCATCCAGGCCCCATGGCTCTCTGGGCCACCCAAAGGACTCTCCACTGCTGCCCCTTTCCCCAAGCGTGGCTTGCTTCCTCCATATAGGCAAGCAGAATGCAAACACCACAAAAATGAGGTTTTTTTAAATTTGATGTTTATTTTATTTTTTTATTTTGTGACATCAGTGCCCCCTGACTTATTCAAAGGCCCCCTGAATTGCAAAATCCTGGCTAGGGGCCTGCGCCCAGGTATTTAAGAGAGCCAGTCTGGTGTAGTGGTTAAGTGTGCAGACTCTTATCTGGGAGAACAGGGTTTGATTCCCCACTCCTCCCCTTGCACCTGCTGATGTGACCTTGGGTCAGTCACAAGCTCTGGCACAGCTGTTCTCTCAAAGACAGTTTCTGTCAGAAGTTCTCTCAGCCCCGCCTACCTCACAGGGTGTCTGTTGTGGGGAGGGGAAGGGAAAGGAGTTTGTAAGCCGCTCTGAGACGCCTTTTGGGCAGTGAAGGGCAGGGTATAAATCCAAACTCTTCTTCTCTTCTCTTCTTTAAAACTGTCAGCTTGTTCTATCTGATGGCCATTTATTGCCCAATTCCTGGGTTTTGATCTACTCCCCAAAGCTACGATTTTAGTTTTTTGATAGTTAATTGTAAGAAGCTCATCTGAACGTCCTTAGGGCTCGCCTAAGACCAGCTGGGGTTCGAGAGAATATCGCAGCAGCATCGGCATACAGTAAAACCGATATATTCCGGTTAGCAAGTTTAGGGGGATGAAGATCAGAGGTGTTAAGCCAACTTACTATATTTTATTAATATAAAAAATAAACAAAGCTGGGGCTAATGGACATCCTTGCCTGACACCTCTGAAGGTTTTAATAGGTTCAGTAAGATGGCCAAATCTCCTGCATCTTAGAAAAGTCTTTTATCGATATTTGAATTTAAAAGCTTATTCCAGAGCCGAGGGATCCCCACGTGGTGCCTGTAGTGGGGCCAGTTTGGTGCAGTGGTGAAGAGCAGTGAACTCTAATCTGGTGAACAGGGCTTGATTCCCCACTCCTCCGCTTGCAGCCAGCTGGGTGACTTTGGGCCGATCACAAGTTCTCTCAGAGCTGTTCTCTCAAGAGCAGTCTTTGAAAGAGCTCTCTCAGCCCCACCTACCTCACAGGGTGTCTGTTGTGGGGAGGGGAAGGGAAAGGGGTTGAATTGGGCTCCTCCCTTTGTGTGAACAAACCCCTGAGCCTTTCTTTTTGTGCCTTTTCTGTATACTTGCACCAGTTGTTTCACTGTAAAACCTGTGCATTTCCCAACATTCACTGCGGATCGATACGCTGGCATGATACTTATGAAGGAGCTAGCTATAAATCCGGTCTAGGTTGTATACGATTTGCATAAGAAACGGGTAAGTCGTGCGTAAGAGAAACAGACGAACTGTCGGTACCCGCAGGGAAAACGGGTGGGCCGAAATTGCCTGCAATGATAACGTATGGAAACAGAAAAGGGCCAATGTATCTCTACTCGTCATCTCAGCGGGGAGATAACAAGCCCAAGGTGTTCCTGGGGATGCCTGGAGATGTAGACATATACTATGTAGCAGACCTCGTCTGATTTTTTTCACCAAAATTAATCTTTGACGTATGCTTTCTGTCCTTGGCAGAGTTGTGCCATCGATTACGAGGCCGCCCGGTGGCCCAAGATGGAAAAGGAAGCTAAAGCTGATACACGGAGGGCGATTCTGCATTTAGCATTCCTTCCACATTTTCTCAAATGGGAGGAAAAGGTGCAGCTCAAAACCATTCAAACACCTCAGGGCAATGCCGTACTGACTGCAAAGTCACCCCTGAACGGCCATAAAATGGCCATAAATCTATGCAGAAGGTGCCATAGAATCCAAAGATCAAAGAAAGCAAAAGAGCGTGGAGGGGATACCATAAAATCCGATGATCAAAGGAAGAGCAAGCAGCAAGGAATGTGGAGGCTACCATAAAATCCAATGATAAAAGGAAGTGAAAGTGGCAGGCAGTGTGGAGGCTACCATAAAATCTGATGGTCAAAGGAAGCGAAAGCGGCATGGAGTGTGGAGGCTACCATAAAACCCGATGATCAAAGGGAGCGAAAGCAGCCTGGAGTGTGGAGGCTACCATAAAACCCGATGATCAAAGGAAGCGAAAGCGACATGGAGTGTGGAGGCTACCATAAAATCCGATGATCAAAGGAAGCGAAAGCAGCATGGAGTGTGGAAGCTACCATAAAATCTGATGGTCAAAGGAAGCGAAAGCGGCATGGAGTGTGGAGGCTACCATAAAACCCGATGATCAAAGGGAGCGAAAGCAGCCTGGAGTGTGGAGGCTACCATAAAACCCGATGATCAAAGGGAGTGAAAGCGGCATGGAGTGTGGAGGCTACCATAAAATCCGATGGTCAAAGGAAGCGAAAGTGGCATGGAGTGTGGAGGCTACCATAAAACCCAATGGTCAAAGGAAGCGAAAGCGGCATGGAGTGTGGAGGCTACCATAAAATCCGATGGTCAAAGGGAGCGAAAGCGGCATGGAGTGTGGAGGCTACCATAAAACCCAATGGTCAAAGGAAGCGAAAGCGGCATGGAGTGTGGAGGCTACCATAAAACCCGATGGTCAAAGGGAGCGAAAGCAGCATGGAGTGTGGAGGCTACCATAAAATCCGATGGTCAAAGGAAGCGAAAGCGGCATGGAGTGTGGAGGCTACCATAAAATCCGATGGTCAAAGGGAGCGAAAGCAGCATGGAGTGTGGAGGCTACCATAAAACCCGATGGTCAAAGGAAGCGAAAGCGGCATGGAGTGTGGAGGCTACCATAAAACCCGATGGTCAAAGGGAGCGAAAGCGGCATGGAGTGTGGAGGCTACCATAAAACCCGATGGTCAAAGGGAGCGAAAGCGGCATGGAGTGTGGAGGCTACCATAAAATCCGATGTTCAAAGGGAGCGAAAGCGGCATGGAGTGTGGAGGCTACCATAAAACCCGATGGTCAAAGCGAGCGAAAGCGGCATGGAGTGTGGAGGCTACCATAAAACCCGATGGTCAAAGGGAGCGAAAGCGGCATGGAGTGTGGAGGCTACCATAAAACCCGATGGTCAAAGGAAGCGAAAGCGGCATGGAGTGTGGAGGCTACCATAAAATCCGATGGTCAAAGGGAGCGAAAGCGGCATGGAGTGTGGAGGCTACCATAAAATCCGATGGTCAAAGGGAGCGAAAGCGGCATGGAGTGTGGAGGCTACCATAAAACCCGATGGTCAAAGGGAGCGAAAGCGGCATGGAGTGTGGAGGTTACCATAAAACCAAATGGTCAAAGGGAGCGAAAGCGGCATGGAGTGTGGAGGCTACCATAAAATCCGATGGTCAAAGGAAGCGAAAGTGGCATGGAGTGTGGAGGCTACCATAAAATCCGATGACCAAAGGAAGTGAAAGCGGCATGCAATGCCGAGGGGAATTGCTGTTCCAACAACGGAGGGAAAAGCCAATGCAGAATCGCCCAGTGAGTACCAGAAGAAAGAGAGACGATGTAAAGTCAGTGAACACTGCGAGTATCTTCTGCTCGTTCTGACTGCTGGCATTCGGGTGTCAGAAGCTGCAGATGAAGATGTTTTTGACAAACAGTATTTTTCCCTCCCCAGATTCTTTCACTGGCTGAAATCCAGAGACGTCTTCAGCTTGGGGGGCTTTAGGCCACTTCCAGCCGCTGACCTCGATGAGCCTCTCTTCCTAGTAGAACAGCCTTGGCTCTGGAGAGATGCTGGAAAAAGCTCTCCTGGAGATATTATCTGTGCTGCAACCCCCCCAAAAAAACACCAAACAAAAAACACACACACCCTAAAAGGACAATGGAATATATTATTGGCCAAATGGCCCCATCTCTATCTGATATACAAGCACCGCAACAGCGCAGAGCCTTTTCTCTAGCAAAATTCAATGCAATACCATCAGCAGGATCACTGCAGACGGTGACTGCAGCCAAGAAATTAAAAGACGCCTGCTCCTTGGGAGGAAAGCGATGGCAAACCTAAACAGCATGATAAAAAGCAGAGACATCACCTTGCCAACAAAAGTCCGCATGGTCAAAGCAATGGTATTCCCCGTAGTAATGTATGGCTGCGAGAGTTGGACTATAAGGAAGGCCGAGCGCCGAAGAATAGATTCTTTTGAACTATGGTGCTGGAGAAGACTCTTGAGAGTCCCTTGGACTGCAAGGAGATCAAGTCAGTCAATCCTAAAAGAAATCAACCCTGACTGTTCCCTGGAAGGCCAGATCCTGAAGTTGAAGCTCAAATACTTTGGCCACCAAATGAGAAGGGAGCACTCACTGGAGAAGAAGACCTTGATGCTGGGGAAGGCTGAAGGTCAAAGAAGAAGGGGATGGCAAAGGATGAGATGGTCAGAAAGTGTCATCGATGCAACGAACATGAAATTGAGCAAACTTCAGCGGACAGCGGAAGACAGGAGGGCCTGGCGTGATCTGGTCCATGGGGTCGCGAAGAGTCGGACTCGACTGTGCGAATGAACAACAACAACTATCAGCAGTCTTGTACGGGAGATATAACAACACAGTATATGCAGACAGACTTTGCCATCGCAGCTCTGGATGCCTTGAAACTGTTTCGCATACTTGTTTGCAAGGTCAATCTTATGTGGTTTTACGTTCTATATATTTAAATCCTACCTTCGCCAACATGACGAAACCTTCCCGATGCTTTAAAAGTGCACCGTCTTCTACATGACTCCGTTCCGGAAATATCCAATGACCGTAGCCATGTTTTTACAATCAGCGATAAAGCGACGTCAAGAAAACTTCCAATGAGTAATTGTTTTATGCTACATTATTCTCTAATTGCATGGTTATATATGGTTTTAACTGTACATTTCTTTTTATAGTAATTCTCTTTTAAGGTATTTTATGCCAATAAAGGTTAACTGGGCTGGACTGGAAATGTGTTATCCTGGATTAAGGGACCCTGTAGAGCAGGGGTGTCAAACATGCAGCTCGGGTTGGATCAGGCCCCCCGGAGGGCTTCCATCAGGCCCACAGTGAAACTGGCCGTCTCCTGCCTCCAGTTCTGCTGCTGCTGCTGCTGCTGCATCATAGCTTCCTTCGCCAGACTCTCTTAATCCCTCAACCATTTCATGTTTTAACCTGGGTCCTGGACTCAGAACTCTGAGCGTGAGGTCTCTGTGGTGAATGTCAATAAATCAAAAGTAGGTTTGCAGCTTACAGAGCTAATGTTTTAAGCATGTTTTTATTTTAAGTTAAAAAAAACCCTTTGTGTCTGTGTCCTTTATAAAGTTTATATCTCCACTACCTTTTATGACACACCTGGCCCAGTCCAACAAGGTCTCATTTATGTCAGATCCAGCCCTCATAACAAATGAGTTTGACACCATGGGGGTTTCAAGGCAAGAGATGTTTGGAGATGGTTTGCCATCGCCTGCCTCTGCATAGCGACCCTGCACTTCCTTGGTGTTCTCCCATCCAAGTAATGCTGGCCCTGCTTAGCTTCTGAGAGCTGATGAGATTTGGCCGTCTTGGGACATCCAGGTCAGAAGTCCACAGCAGGCTACAAGTTTTTGTGGGGTGCCTGAGAAAGGCGTCTGTCCTGGCCTGGATGGGCAAGACTAGACCCTACAACCCTAGGACCCTACGAAAAGTGCTGCTATCTTAAGGGTTTTGTGCTCACAAAAAAAAATGATAGTGCCTCGTGTCTTTTATATACATCACGGTCCTTGAAAAAGATTGCATTCGAAACGGGTAAATTCCTAGAGTCCTGTGGGACTAGAGATTGTGAAACCGACAAGGTGCCGTCTGAATAGGGGAACAGATTGTAAACCTGCACTTTGATGTGCTGTTTGGGTGAAACCTGTTTTTGATAATATTTGACACCGATATTTATCTAACACTACAGAAATTTTTTTTTTAAAATAAAAAGCACAAAATTGATCTTCCTTAAACATACGTCTGTTATACACAGTGCTATATACTTTTTGCAGGAGCTGCGGTGGCTCAAGTAGTTAAGACGCTGAACTGCAGGCCGTGGAAGGTCAGTAGTTCAGCGGTTCGAGACCCGAGAGTGCCGCATGGCGGAGTGAGCTCCCGTCTCTAGTTCCAGCTCCTGCCAACCTAGCAGTTCGAAAGCAAGAAATTGCAAGTAGATAAATAGGTACCACTTCGGCGGGAAGGTAACAGCGTTCCGTGCGCCTTGGTGTTTAGTCATGCCGGCCACATGACCACGGAAACGTCTTCGGACAGCGCTGGCTCTTCGGCTTTGAAACGGAGATGAGTACCGCAACCCTAGAGTCGGATTCGACTGGCTTTTGAGCAAGGGAACCTTTACCTTTACCTATATACTTTTGCATGCCCACGCAGGAGTTGACAACAATGCTCCCTCTGAGCTGTGGAGTCTTGTGAGCAAAGATTCTACTTTGCGAGCTACGGGCATTAAAGTTGTGAGCGAGTTGATTTGGCCACTGCATCAATTAGTCTGCTCTGGAGCCATCCCTCCTGAGCTAAGACAAAAAAATGTGTGAGCCGGGGGCTAAAAAAATGTAAGCTAGCTCACACTAACTCAGTTTAGAGGGAACGCTGGTTGGCAACTCCGCAATCTGTTTTCTATTGTGTTATTCCCCCCGCCCCCCAATACTGGTGAACATATTATGCCTAGAATTTCATTTGCGATTTTCAGTAGACATCGTTTAAAACTGTGGCTATTTTGCAAACGCACGGCTCTGCTGGCATATCCGTTTCAGTCCAAATCGCAACATTAATCTTTGATCTTCATTTCTTCTTTTTTTTTTTAGAAAAAGAAAAAGACAGTTCATTTCCTCCAGCCGGTAGCAGGACGAATCCAAGGTGCGTTTCAGAAAGCCGCGCTTGTTCCGGACTAGTGTTTCCATTGTAAGTGGTGGTGTTATTTAAGTATCCAGTGAAACGGCAAACGAGGGACACTTTCCGTGTTGATTAATTAGTCATGTCGGACTGGACTCCGCAGCAGTCGAGAGATGCGGCAGTGGCATCGGGGCGAGGGGATCGTGTGTCGGGAGATCCTGTGTCGATCTTGTCTTTAATCCGTAAGTGTGAAGCAATTAAAAAAAAAGGAGGCTGATACGGCATTGAGTCAGGAGAGGGTGACAGATGGGATCGCGGGATTACAGAAAGACAAACCATTGGGGAGTCTTTGCCGCATGGGGACGCTACCCTGTGGGACCCCCCCCATGTGGAGTGCGGGGGCAAAGGGGCTTCCAGGGGGGAGGTTTCCCCACACTTCTTAACCAGCAGGGTATAGTGGTTAACTGGGTGATCTTGGGCCGGTCTCTCCCCCTGAGCTTAACCTACCTCACAGGACCGTTGTGAGAACAAGATGGGGGGAAAGAAGCATCAGGTATCCAGCTGCCCTGGGCTCCTTGTGCCAGAAAGAGAGAGAGAGAGAAGAGAGAGAAGAAGAGATTGGATTCATACCCCGCCCTTCATTACCCAAAGGAGTCTCTGAGCGGCTTGCAATCTCCTTTCCCTTCCCCTCCCCACAACAGACACCCTGTGAGGTAGGCGGGTGTCAGAAGCCCTAACCTAGTCAGCAAAACACCATGCCTTGCGGTTCAAGCAAGAATAGCATTTATTATAGAGCTGCAATAGAAAGGTCACTGTAGCAGGTACATTGTTCAGAATGACTTGGTTACAGAGAGCAAGTGGTTATACCGAGAAGGGGGTGAATGGGGACCCCCCTTCTACCAATCAGGGAATAACATGCGACTGGGAATCGAAAGTTACTACGCTAATGAAGTTCCCAACGCCCCCATTATTCTCAGGAAAGCCGGAGCTTTGAAAGCGATAGTAAAGCTCGCAGCTTGACTCCTCAAGGTCAGAATGTTCAGTCTGCGAGAGATAGGGGTTACCAGATGCACATTCCACTCTCACACCCTAGACATAAATCAACACCCCTCGGATTCTAACCTCCCGCCTGTCACGCCACTATGGCGCCCATTGCCATCCTCCCCTCCCCTCCATCCATCATGGCAGGGCTACCTGACAGCAGGGCTGAGAGAGCTCTTTCGAGGACTGCCCTTGAGAGAACAGCTCTGAAAGAACTTACGACTGACTCAACGTCACCCAGCAGCTGCAGGTGGAGGAGTGGGGAATCAAACCCGGTTCTCCCAGATTAGAGTCCATCCGTGCTCCTAACCACTACACCAGATTTACAGTGACTAATGAAAGAAGCTTAGGCACAAAGTCCTCCTCTAGTGCATCTTTCATTTACGTATTTTATTTATTTCATTTATACCCAAGAAGACACGACGCTGCCTTCTGCTGGATCAGACCAGTAGGGATTCGAATCAGGGTTCCTTGCTGGACACTCTAAACACTACACCATGTTGTCTCTCGAAGAAACAAGAGATTTGGAAGCACAAGCCCAGGGTTCCTTAACTCCTTCCTCACCAGCCTCCTCTGATGGCACCAGGCTTGGGGGGGGGGCGGCGCAGTCTGAGTTGGAAAGATTCCCGTCCCATGGGGTCTACTCAAGTATCCACCCGACAGCTAAAACAAGTAACACAACATATACATTTTCACCTGTCACGCTGACTATGCCTTGAGAGGCAGTTTGGTGTGGTGGTTGGGAGCGCGGACTCTAATCTGGGAGAACCGGGTTTGATTCCCCACTCCTCCACATGCAGCTGCTGGTGTGACCTTGGGTCAGTCATAAGTTCTTTCAGAGCTGTTCTCTCAAAGGCAGTCCTCGAAAGAGCTCTCTCAGCTCCACCTACCTCACAGAGTGTCTGTTGTGGGGAGGGGAAGGGAAAGGAGATTGTAAGCCGCTCTGAGACTCCTTCGGGTAGTGAAGGGTGGGGTACAAATCCAATCTCCTCCTCCTCCTCCTCCTCCTCCTCTTCTTCTTCTTCCTCTTCCTCTTCCTCTTCTTCTTCTTCCTCCTACCTGCATAGCCAGATAAGGTGTCATACACATCTATGGACTTTTTTTGTTCATGGGAAAACTTTTAAACCTGTTCAACAAATGCATTTTTGATTGTGTGTGTGTGTGCTGAGTGGTTATGATATTGTTGTCACCATAAAAAAAAAAAGAACTGAACTTCTTAAGTACCAAGCCCAGATTTACACTGCATTGGTTTCTCTTTGTATATGAAAGGGATAAATCATACATGCGAGTCATCCATCAAAGTCATAAAAACAGCCTACAAAGGCAATATGCAAACCTTTACAATATTGGGGGAGGGGGCTCACCAAGAGCGCTGTCTCTGTCCTGCCTATTTCATTTTTGTATTACCCGTCTTCTGAGATGATTTGTGTGATGTACGTAAGAACATAAGAAGAGCCCTGCTGGATCGGACCGGTAAAGGCCTTTCCCTGATGTTGTCTCCTGGCACTGGGATTCGTAGTCTTACTGCTCCTGAATGTGGAGGTTCCCTTTGGTCACCATGGCTAGTAGCCACTGTTTGACCCCTCCTCCATGACTCTATCTAATCCCCTTTTAAAGCCACATGTGGCCACCACCACATTCTCTGGCAGCACATTCCGCATTTTAATTGCTCATTGAGCATCTAAATATTTTGTCGAAGGCTTTCACGGCCGGAGTTCATTAGTTGCTGTAGATTTTCCGGGCTGTGTGGCCGTGGTCTTGGCATTGTAGGACCTGACGTCTCGCCAATAACTGTGACTGGCATCCTCAGAGATATAACACAGAAAGATGGAGTACTCTCTGTGTCAAGGTGAGAAGAAAAATGGTAGGCAGGCAATTTATATCTATCCCGCAAGGTGGGGTAGGGCTGAGTCATTATCTTGTAGGTGTTCCCCAGGCTATGAACGTGCTAATGGAAGAGCTTTCCTGAGGAGGTTCTTTTGTCTATGGATTGTTTCCTGAGGAGGTTCTTTTGTATGTGGATTGGCTGTTGAAATTCTAATCTTATCTGTAGTGCTATCGTCAGATGTGGAGCCTTTTGTGTTTTTCAGGACTGGAAACCATGCCCAATTTCTTTTAAATTCTCTCCTTTCCTGTTGAAATTGTGTTTATGTTTATGAATTTCAATGGCTTCCCTGTGTAATCCTCAGGAAACAATCCATATACAAAAGAATCTCCTCAGGAAAGCTCCTCCAATAGCATGTTCATAGCCTGGGGAACTCCTACAAGATAATGGCTTTTTCTTCTCACCTTGACACAGAGAGTACTCTGAATCCCAGAGCCAGGAGGCAACATCAGGGGAAGGCCTCGGCCACTATGCCTTGTGGTTGGCCCTCCAGAGGAACTGGTTGGTCACTATGTGAGACAGCATGCTGGACTAGACGGACCACTGATCCAGCAGGGTTCTTCTTATGCTCTGATGAAGGCCTTGGCCTCTGTGCCTTGTTGTTGGCCCTCCAAAGGAACTAGTTGGCCACTGTGTGAGGCAGGATGCTGGAGTAGATGGACCTTTACTGGTCTGTTCCAGCAGGGCTCTTCTGATGTTCTAATGAAGACAGCCTCTATGCCCTTACCCTGTAGTTGGCCATACAGAATAATTGGTTGGCCACTGTGTGAGGCAGGATGCTGCACTGGATGGACTACTGGGTCTGATCCAGCAGGACTCTTCTTATGTTGAGGGAGAGAGAGAGAGAGAGAGAGAGAGAGAGAGAGGGAGGGAGGGAGAGAGAGAGAGAGAGAGAGAGAGAGAGAGAGAGGGAGAGAGAGAGAGACTGCCCCAGGGTTGCTCAATCTGAGCTTGACGGCTGATTTGAACCTGGTTCGCTAGGCTGGGGTGGCTCAAGTGGTTAAGACGCTGAACTGAAGACTGGAAGGTCGGTAGTTCAGCAGTTCGAGACCCGAGTGCCGCATGACGGAGTGAGCTCCCGTCTCTGGTCCCAGCTCCTGCCAACCTAGCCGCTCGAAAGCAAGAAATTGCAAGTAGATAAATAGGTACCACTTCGGTAGGAAGGTAACAGTGTTCCGTGCACCTCGGCATCTAGTCATGCCAGCCACATGAACACGGAAATGTCTTCGGACGGCGCTGGCTCTTCGGCTTGGAAACGGAGATGAGCACCGCATCCCTAGATTCGGATTTGACTGGCTTTCGAGCAAGGGAAACCTTTACCTCTCTCATTTCTACACTGACACTCCAGCCGCTATGCCAGGCTGCCTCTCCGTTTCAGTCTGTGAGAGAAAAGGAAGGGATCATGCAAGTGAAAGATAAGGCTGTCTTCTTCCCCAGCCGTACAAGAATTCCGAGCAAAAACCGAGAAGGTGGTCGAGGAGGCCAAATGGAGAGCTGGGCAAGAACACAGGCTGGCAAAAGGCAGAGAGAAGAGGGGGCCGGGGGAGCCCCCAAGAACCACAGAGGCGAGGCACGCCAAAATTCACATCCATTGGAAAGAACCAGCTAAACCTTTGGCTGGGAGTCTCTCTCTCTCTCTCTCTCTTTTAAAAAAGACACAAAACGCTTCCAAAGCCTCGCTCTGCCAAATGCGACAACTCGCCTTCCTGGCCGTTCTTGAATGGGCTCAGACTGACCCACTTCAGTTTGGGGGCACGGTGGCAACCTAGAGTGGACGGTGCCTCCCTCCCTCGTGCCAGGCTGGCCATCTCCTGGCTCTTTCATCCATGCCCTTGCGGTGCTCGCTTTGGTAGCTGCCCAGACCATCTTTCTCGCGGAGGCCGGCCCGGCTGGCTGCATGCGGGCCGAAAGGGACACGGCAGGAATGTAGGGCAGCTCCGAGTGCTTCCGACCGCCTCTGGCTTCCCGGCGAGGCATCGATGGAAGTGTTTTTGTAGCTACGTGGGTGGCTCTTGCTGGGTGCCTAGACAGACAGCGCCTGACACTTGGGGAGTCCAGGAACAAGACAAAAAGCCAGATCCAGGTAGAGGATAAAAAGGCAGGTGCTTCTAAAGATTTGTTAGGAGAGGAGAAGAAGAAGAAGAATAGGAATTGGATTTACAGTCTTACTATTTATCTATGGCTCTGCCTCTGTGTTTTAGTGTTGATTTATGGCCTTGTGCCTCTTGTTTGCCGCCCTGAGCCCATGTGGAAGGGCGGGATATAAATCGAATCAATCAATCAATCAATATTTATACCCTGCCCTTCACTCAGAGTCTCAGAGTGGCTTACGCTCTCCTTTCCCTTCCCCTCCCCACTACGGACACCCTGTGAGGCAGGTGGGGCTGAGAGAGCTCTTTCTAGAACTGCTCCGGAGAGAACAGCTCTGAGAGAGCTTGTGACTGACCCACGGTCACACCAGCTGGCTGCATGTGGAGGAGTGGGGAATCCAACCCGGTTCTCCCAGATTTGAGTCCATGCTTCCTAACCACTACCTCAAACTGGATCACACATACAAGGGAATGACACTGCATGGACCGGAGGTGGGGGGATTGGCTGCACCCCTATAGGATGAGGGTGGAGGGATCATGGCTTGAATGGCTCACCTGTGTTAAAAACTCAGTGTGAGTAGAAAGCCACCACAGCAGGCAAAGATAGGGGTAGAACAGGGATCCCTAATGTGACGGCCGGGGTGGAGCCAGATTGGTGTAGTGGTTAAGAGCGGTGGACTCTAATCCGGGGTTGGATTCCCCACTCCTTCCCATGCAGCCAGCTGGGTGACCTTGGGTCACTCACAAGCTCTTTCAGAGCTCTTCTCTCAGGAGCAGTCCTCGAAAGAGCTCTCTCAGCCCCACCTCCCTCACAGGGTGTCTGTTGTGGGGAGGGGAAGGGAACGGAGAATGTAAGCCACTCTGAGACTCCCTCGGGTAGTGGTGGGCGGGGAATAAATCTAATTGATTCCCTTCCTCCTACAAGTAAGAGTGATATTTAATTTGGTAACCATGAAAACCAGGCAATTTAAACTGTTTAAACAAAGGAGTGCCAGTGGTGTAGTGGTTAGGGGCGCAGACTCTATCTGGGAGAACTGGGTTTGATTCCCCACTCCTCCACATGCAGTTCCACCTTGGGTCAGTCATAGTTCTCTCAGAGCTGTTCTCTCAAGGGCAGTTCTCTCAGAGCTCTCTGAGCCCCACCTACCTCATAGGGTATTTGTTGTGGGGAGAGGAAGGGAAGGTGATTGTAGGCTGCTTTGAGACTCGGAGTGAAAGGTGGAGTATAAATCCAGTCTCCTCCTCCTCCTCCTCCTTTCCTGGCACCCACCAAGTGCTTTTAAAAAGTGGCTGGAGCATCCCCATTAGTATCCTCTTAACACCAGTCTTCAGCCGATACATGTTTATTCCAAACAAACTCAATAATGATTTTATTCAATAATGATCTTAGGCTTAAGCCTTAATGTAGTTACAGTCTTTTAAAGCAAATTGCTTAAATTTATTCACCAGTTTTTTTATATTGCTTGGTATTATACTCGGCTTAGCACTGTGTGTTTTTAATATAGGATGTCGTTATTTTAACAAATTCATTAAAAAAGGGGGGTGGAGCCAGATGGGGCCTTTCCCCAACAAGGTTTCTCAGATTGGCCGTGCAGATTTTTAAATGATGCTGCCGAGAATCACACCTGTCCTCCAGATGACAGTGGTCTCTTCCCCTGGAGAAAAAGGCTGCTTCGGAGGGTGGACTCTGTGGGGCGTGATACCCTGCTGAATGCCCTCCCTTCCTGAAACCATGCCCTCCAGGAACTTCCCAAGCCAGGCTTGGCAATCCTGTTCAGCCTCAGCTCCCCAAAATGCCAACCTACCACATCTCCGCCAGGCAAATGCGCAGTAAGCAGGTGGGCTTTACAGAGATGGAAACGTTACGGGTGAAGAGTGGCCAACAATCCAGAGTCATGCCCTAAGACAAATCTAATGGGGTGTTTGTGTGTAGACATTTTAGTTATTGTGAGAGTCGTCCCTCACATCCAACTTCCCCCTAATGGACTCACAACCAACGTTCCCTCTAAGTTGAACTCAGGGCTATTTTGGGGCAGGAACGCACAGGAACGGAATTCCGGCTGGCTCCCGGGTTGGCCACGCCCAGCAGGAACTCATTAGCATAACAGGCCACACCCAACAGCAGAAACTCCTTCAGACTGGCTACATCAGGGGTGTGTGGCCTAACATGCAAAGGCGTTCCTGCTCCAAAAAAAGCCCTGGGTTTTGACAACAAACAAGGTAAACAGAATGAGAAGCAAAAAGGTGGGTGTGGCTGGATGACCACACTTCTGGTAACATGGGGGTGTGGCCTAATATGCTAATGAGATGTGCTGTCAGGGGTGTGGCCTATTATGCTAATGGGTTCCTGCTGGGCTTCTTCTACAACAAAAAAGCTCTGGTTGAACTAGTGTGAGCCAGCTCACAGTTTTTTTTAGCCTCCGGCTCGCACATTTTCGTCTTCGCTCAGGAAGGAGGGCTCCAGAGCAAACTAATTTCTACAGCAGCCGAATCGCTCGCTCGCAGCTTCAGCGCCCGTAGCTCACAAAGTAGAATTGTTGCTCACAGGACTGGACAGCTTAGAGGAAGCCTTGCCCACATCCGCCTCGGTTCAGTCTGCGCCGACTGCACGCGCTGTTCACCGACAGTCAGCTTATCAATATTTGATGCTGCATATGTGCGGCTATGCAATCGAGCTCCCTCCTCCCCGGCTGTTTGCTGAACTCCCGCTCTGTATCTGGGCCTCCTTCGGCTCTTTCTTTGTGGAAGGTCGCTGCTCGAAGCTGGTGGGGTCGCAGGCAGTTTGCCTGCCCTGGGGGGGGAACAGAGAGAGAGAGAGAGGGAGTGAAGGAGGGAGGGAGAGAAATAAACAAACAAATACGTTCAGTCTTTAGCTGGCTGTTTTCCTTTCGGGGTGAGTGCAAGCAGACAAGGGTACGGAATAGGGGCACCCAACCTTCTTGAGCCTGTGGGCACCTTTGAAATTACGAATGTAAGAAAAGCCATGTTGGATGCATGGACACATGAAGCAGCCTTCTACTGCATCAGACCCTTGGTCCATCAGGGTCAGTATTGTCCACGCAGACCGGCAGCGGCTCTCCAGGGTCTCAGGCGGAGGTCTTTCACATCACCTACGGCCTGGTCCTTTCAACTGGAGATGCTGGGGATTGAACCTGAGACCTTCTGCATACAAAAGCAGATGCTCCATCACTGAGCCGTGGCCTCACCACTGGGCCAATGGCCCATCCAGTCCAACACTCTGTGTCACGCAGTGGCAAGAAACCAGGTGCCATCAGGAGGTCCACCAGCGGGGCCAGAACTCCAGAAGCCCTCCCACTGTTGCCCTCCAAAGCACCAAGAATACAGAGCATCACTTGCCCCAGACAGAGTGTTCTATCTAGAAGACCTTGCAGCTAATAGCTACTCATGGACCTCTGCTCCAGATGTTTATCCAGTCCCCTCTTGAAGCTGTCTATGCTTGAAATCACCACCATTTCCTGTGGCGGTGAATTCCACGTGTTAATTCCTCTTTGGGTGAGGAATTCTGACACAGGGTGGTCACCTCAAAATGGCCACTGTGGGAGGCAGGCCACAAAATGGCGATTGTGGGAGGTGGAACCAACTGCACACACCGAGGAAGCCCAAGTTCAGGGAACAAAAGGAATCATTTTTAAAAAAACAAACAAAAAAACTGGGAAAGAGAGGACAGAGAGAAGAATAAAATCAGCACAGGAGTGGCCAGCTGTCGCCGAAATGTTATTTTAATCTGTGCAGCCAATCAGATCTCCAGTGGCCAATCAGAACTCCTACTGGGCCGGAGCCTACCTGGCCCCACCCCCTTTCTAAAAATACTAGGTGGGCACCAGGAAAAGCATCGCTGGGGTGGTTTTAAAGGTGGAGATTTGGCTAAAGGAAGGGTGGAGAGCAATGTTCCCGCTTAGCTGTGGAGTCCTGTGAGCAGAAATCCTACTTTGTGAGCTATGGGCATTAAAGTTGTAAGCGAGCAGTTTGGCTGCTGCATCGATTAGTTTGCTTTGGGGCCATCCTTCCTGAGCGAAGGCAAAAATGGGTGAGCCGGAGGCTAAAAAACTGTGAGCCAGCTCACACTAACTCAGCTTAGAGAGAACACTGGTGGAGAGAGGGCTCTTGCCTCAGAGGAAGGGAAAGTTGCGAAGGAGCAAGATCCCCTTCCTTGAAACTAGTGGCTTGGCAACTGTAATCCACACAATGGTCACCTCGAGATTAGACTACTGTAATGCTCTCTACCTGGGGCTGCCCTTGTCCCAAATCTGGAAGCTGCAGCTGGTGCAGAATGCGGTGGACTGGCTGTTGTCGGGACTCTCTCCATGAGAACACATCCAGCCAGTGCTGAAGGCATTTGCTTCAAGGTGCTGGTGCTTAGTTATGAAGCCCAATATGGTCAGGGGCCAGCATACCCGAGGGACCACCTTTCCCCACATGGTCTCCAGAGAGCACTGCGTTCAGGGATACAAAACCTCCTAGTTCTCCCTAGGCCTAAAGAGACCAGACCAGCCACTTCCAGGGCTAGAGCCTTTTCTGTGGCAGCCCCGCGCTGGTGGAAAGAGCTCCCCAAGGATGTCAGGGCCCTGCAGAACTTACTACAATTCTGCAGGGCCTGCAGAACACAGGGCCTCTTCCACCAGGCATTTGACCACATTTAACATCCTCCTGATATAACTTGGAGCCTCCCTGGGATTGTCTTCATCAGGGCTATTTTGGGGCAGGAACACACAGGAACAGAATTCCGGCTGGCTCCCGAGTTGGCCACGCCCAGCAGGAACTCATTAGCATAATAGGCCACACCCAACAGCAGAAACTCATTAGGGTTGGCTACATGAGGGGTGTGTGGCCTAACATGCAAAGGAGGTCCTGCTCCAAAAAAAGCCCTGGGTTTTGAGAACAAACAAGGTAGACAGAATAAGAAGCAAAAGGTGGGTGTGGCTGGATGACCACCCTTCTGGGAACATGGGGGTGTGGCCCAATATGCTAATGAGCTGTGCTGTCGGGGTGTGTGTCCTAATATGCTAATTGTTTTTTGCTACTGGGTGTGGCCTATTATGCTAATGAGTTCCTGCTGAGCTTTTTCTACCAAAAAGGCCCTGGTCTTCATCGTCTAATCTGTACTGACTGACTCCTGTTACGAAAACATTGGATTGTGACAGCCGTCGCATAGGAATAAATGTATGTATTGCACTTTAGATTTTATGTGTTTTAACCTGTTTTGAAAATTTTATGTAAGCCACCCCGAGCCTGCTTTGGGGGTGGAGGGCGGGGTATAAATCCAATAAATAAATAAATAAGTAAAAATTTAATCCAGGGTGAGGTCGATCAAGCACCTCAATCCCAATCGCCTGGATCTTTGATCTTGCTCAGTCCCTAATTCCTCTTATTAAGGTAAAGGTGAAGGTTTCCCTTGTTCGAAAGCCAGTCGAATCCGACTCTAGGGTTGCGGTGCTCATCTCCGTTTCAAAGCCAAAGAGCCAGCGCTGTCCGAAGACATTTCCGTGGTCATGTGGCTGGCACGACTAAACACCAAGGCGCACGGAACGCTGTTACCTTCCCACCGAAGTGGTACCTATTTACCTACTTGCAGTTTCTTGCTTTCGAAAGTGCCTAAAACTGCCAGATGATATACAGAATGCCTAAACACACACACACACACACACACACACACATACATATAGACAGAGCAGAATTCGACTCTGCCTCCCTGCCCCCCCATTTTGCAAATGTCTTTCCTCAATTGAGGGAAATACACTCTGCACTTGCTCAGAGAGATACATGCTGCACCTGCTCTATTTTTACTGCCGGCGTTCCAGGCTTGTGCCCCTAACGTTAAAAACAGATGCTGAAAAGGCTGCGTGGCACACGGTTAAATCCAGAACCTTCTGCATTCAGAACCAAAGAGGGTCACTATTTGAAGCTGGGAGGGCGGGGAAAATGATGGAAGGCTGGAGTCTGAATCTGTATGCCAGCTGCCATTTTTGTTTAAAAACCTGCCTAATCAGGTCTATGTGGCTATTGGTATATTTGGTTAATATGGAAGCGTTTCGCCCAGGCCATAGAAGCGGGATACTGAGTGCAGCGAATAAATCCCACAAGAAGTATCCTGCAAAAAAGGTAAACTTAACTTTATTCCAGTAGATCTAGTTCACATTCAGGCTGCGGTCGAAAGGAGAGAGAGACGTCTAATCTACAGAGGACTTTCCCTATCACAAAATGGCCAGCTAGTGTGTGGGAGTATGAGGGCGTTGTCTCTACGCGAGAGACCTGCAGATATATGTGTCTCCATGGAAGGCCATGTGCAGCGAGTGAGAGGACAAAGTGAGAGAGAGAGGAGGATGAGATCTCCCAGCTTAAGCCAAAGAGAGGCACCCTATTCAAGAGATAACACCCATTCACACTTAGAGTGATGTAGCAAAAAAACCTCGCCCCAATGTCCAGGCATGCTGAGTCTCTCACTCCAACAATAACAGCCACCGGTCACACGCCGGTTGAGCATGTGAAGGTTTTCTGGAGTTTGTTCTCAGCAACAAGCTGAGATAGACTACATTTGAACATGGAGGCTCTATGTAGCAATCGCAGCTACTACCCACTGGTAGATCTGATGCCTCATGGCTTTGTCCACTTCTTGTTTTTGAAGCAGCAATTTAGTTAATCCCAGGGCTCTTTTTGTAGCAGGAACTCCTTTGCATATTAGGTGACACACCCCTAATGTAGCCAATCCTCCAAGAGCTTACAGAGCTCTTCTGACAGGGGCTACTACTAAGCTCTTGGAGGATTGGCTACATTAGGGGTGTGTCGCCTAATATGCAAAGGAGCTCCTGCTACAAAAAGAGCCCTGATCTAATTGCACCAAAAATTGATGCCGGAAACACAGCCCTTGCGTGCAAAACAGCACAATCCAGCTCTGTTGCCCACGATTTGTAACAGTCCCATTATCTGTCGGAGACGCAATACAAATGTTGTGAATTTCCCACGCCTTGGGTGGAAATGTACTCGCATCAGAACGCTTTGAGGAAACGTGATTCAGATCATAAATCTTGCATATAAAACCCTGCTCCCTCGCAGCAGTTCGTGCCGTAGGGAGAGACTGGGAGCTGCCTGGTGGTTGCGGAACTATCATTTGGAACTATCAACTGAAAATAATAAAGCACTGAGACACGGCAGTGTTGCGGCTCACCGCTAAACCATCTGCCTTGCAAGCAGAAAAATCTTGGGTTCAGTCAGCATTTCCAGCGGCAGGATCTCAGGTGGGGGGCCTTGGGCGAAGGCCTTTCTCCGTCACAGAGCTGCTGTCTCCCGTCAACGTGGATCATACTGAGTTATACAGACCAACGGCCAGACGTGGTGTAAGGCAACTCCATGTTGTAACCCTATAGCACATTTTAAGAAGATGCCGCTTCAAAGGAGTCTCACAAGACCCTTCTTTCTCCGGCTAGAAGCAGACCCTAAAACGGGTCAAAAGATCAGTCCCTTCCTTTCCTCATTGACTATTGGAAGGGATTTGTTCGTAATGACCCTTAAGAATGGTGCCTAATAATATTATTCACGTCTTTATTTAGGGAACTAGTTTAAGAGTCCAGTGCAATGTTCCCTCTAAGCTGTGGAGTCCTGTGAGCAAAAATTCTACTTTGTGAGCTACTGGCATTAAAGTTGTGAGCGAGCAATTTGGCTACTGCATAAATTAGTTTGCTCTGGAGCCATCCTTCCTGAGCTAAGACAAAAACCTGTGTGAGCTGGAGGCTAAAAAACTGTGAGCTAGCTCACACTAGCTCAGCTTAGAGGGAACACTGGTCCAATGGCACCTTTAAGACCAACAAAGTTTTATCCAAGGTGTGAGGTTTCGTGAGCATGCACACTTTCGCAAACACATTGGAACGGAAGGTAAGGTCCAAACTTATAGACAGGAACCGAACAGCAAACTAACTTGTAACATGATGATGTTTAAGATGTGCAAAGTCAAAAATAACAAGCTAAGGCTGTAAGGTCAACAGCTGTAAAGCAATAAATGTGTCAAAATAAGACTGAGGCTCTCCATTCACTCTTCTCAGGCGTGGAGGTCACTTAACAGCACTTTTTTCTTTTTTGAGGCGGGAGCAGTGTATGCCAGCCAAACATCCCAATATTCCTTGTATTACGTTCCATATTCTCATATACTATTCTGAAAAAGAAATACACTAAAATACAGAGGATGTATAGTCCCTCTGTATGAGAATACATATGTGAGGACTGAATGAGCTAGCATATGTCATGAGATAAGAAACCAATGTCCCTGTTGAGTCCTGGGGAGGTTTTTGTTCCAAATGTCCCATTTTTAGGAACTGATATGCCTGTTTCCCAAGGACCTGATCCAGGATGGTCACATATCAAGGCAATGTTGGAAAGCCATAAAACCAACACACTACGCAATTTGCTAATGAAAACAAGCCATTGAACCCAAGTCACATTCATTCATTCATTCATTCATTCATTCATTCATTCATTCATTCAGTTTAAAAGCCCATAAGCCATACACCTTAAAGTTTACAGATTTAAAATTACAGCAAAACAAAATTTTGCCACGTCTATTAGGCAGTTAAAACAGAAACTATTCAACAAGAGTCTCAGCCTTGTATGTTCCGGGAAGGGTGAGAATTTCAGTAGCCATTTCCTCAGAAATTTTCCTCTCCAAGTTGTATGTTTAGGGCAATGAAAAAAGATGTGGGAGAGGGAATCTACACCCTCCAGTGAACAGTCACAGAAACGCTGATTAACAGGAATACCCTGGAAGGGTATCTGCACAGAAGGAAATGCATTACAATGGGCCACCATATATGCGCTTCTTAATTTAGGGACGTACATACAAATAGAATGGTAGTTCAAATTTCGTTGAGTATTTGATCCCTAAGTATGATGGTGAACATTTCCGCTCAGTATCTATTAAAAGTGAATTCCAATCTTGATCTATAAGCTTCCTGATGAACATCACTCTATTTTTTTGGTGCTAATTTTCCAGTTTCGTTTAAGCCCAGTTGCTTTAGTTTAATATCTACTGCATCTTTCAACTTCTGTCCGTAACATTCTGCCAGTCACACTCTGTGTGACAGAGTGTTGGACGAGATGGGCCATTGGCCTGATCCAACATTGGCTTCTCTTATGTTCTTATGTTCATTCCTGTGCTGATAAACTGATAAAGACTGGAAGATTGTCAGCTGTTAACGGGCTATATCGATAACATAAGAACATAAACATAAGAACATAAGAGAAGCCAATGCTGAATCAGGCCAATGGCCCATCCAGTCCAACACTCTGTCACATAGCGACCAAAAATACCAGGTGTCATCAGGAGGTCCAGCAGTGGGGCCAGGACACTAGAAGCCCTCCCACTGCTGCTTCCTCCAGCGATATAACTGATTATAGTTTTCCGGATCAATGTTGGGATCGTCAGTAATCCTAAAGCTAAATGAATTACAGTGGAGGCTATAGATGGTGGCAAAGGAAAAATAATTTCCAGGGGGGAAATGTCTGTTGAATCTTTTCAAGCTGGTCAACTGGTCCAATAAACCAGATTTGTTTATTTGACTTCATGTGGGTCCCCAGATAGGGTTACCAACCTCCAAGAGGAGGGCTGTGGTTCTTCCAGAATTTACAACTGATATCCAGACTACAGAGACCAGTTTCCCTGGAGAAAATGGGTGCTTTGGAGGGTGAACTCTATGGAATCCAAGCACTGAGCCTGCTGCCTTCCCCAGGTTCCACCTACAAAACTCCAGGAATTTCCCAATCTGGCATTGGCAACCCTACCAATGAGGGGACCCAAAGCAGCTTGTATTGTTCCTATTTTTTAACTTTTTATTTAACTTTCAATTTCTATACCGCTCTGACCCCAAGGGGTCTTTGAGCGGTTTACACAGGATTATGATTCCTGATCTAGGGCCACAATTCATAGGGGGATGGCATCCTACCAGTACCCAGGCAGCAGGGTCTTCTAGTTCTTTTTGTCCTTTTTCCGGTGGGCCTCAGACGTCAGCACTCCATCCATGATGTTTTGGGGCAGGTTCTTTCCGGCTCAGCAGCTTTCTTCCTGGAAGGCCTCGTCTATGAGGAAAGGTTGAAGATGCTGGGTATGTTTAGCCTGGAGGGGAGACGACTGAGAGGTGTTGTGATAACCATCTTCAGATACTTGAAGGGCCGTCCTATAGAGGACGGTGTGGAGTTGTTTTCTGTTGCCTCAGAAGGTCGGACGAGAACCACCGAGTTGAAATTAAATCAGAAGAGTTTCTTGATAAACATGAGGAAGAACTTCCTGTCAGAGCGGTTCCTCAGTGGAAGAGGCTTCCTCGGGAGGTGGTGGGCTCTCCTTCCTTGGAGCTTTCCAAACAGAGGCTAGATGGCCACCTGACAGCAATGCGGGTTCTGTGAACTTGGGCAGATCATGAGAGGGAGGGCAGGAAGGGTTGCCTCAGTGCTTAGTTCTTGTGGCCCTTTCTTACACGCCAAGGGAAATGCCGATCGCCACTTTGGGGTGAGGAAGCAATTGTCCTCCAGGCCAGTGTGGCCGGGGATCCTGGAGGGATTTTTTGCCATCTTCTGGGCATGGAACAGGGGTCACTGGGTGTGTTGGGGGGGGAGGTATTTTTGAACATCCTGCATTGTGCAGGGGGTTGGCCTAGGCGACCCTGGAAGTCCCTCCCAACTCTTTGATTCTATGATTCTTCACCTCCACTGAAGAAGTCAACCCACACAAATATGGGGGGGATGCCCCAACCATTGATGCCTCCTGCCCCTCCTACCATTCGAGGATTGCCCTTAAGCGAGGGAGCCCAACGGAGAGAGCGGCCATGCTATTCCGCGAAGCCTGCATTTATATTCCGGCTCAACCATGAAGTTAATGGATGGGCTCCTTGCTATGAGCCCTTGCTCGCCAGGCAGAAAATGGGAATAAAAATAATAATAATAGCCTGTATTAAAGTTTCGTGTTTTTTTGGTGGGGGGAGGGTGATGATTAATGAAATAAGCCGCGCGAAGAACTTTTATGCGGTAAAGCATACTCGGTAAGTACAAGCATTTCTCCTCCAGCGGTGTAACCACTTCCCATCATTATCTCTTGCTAAAGGCCCGATGGGAACGCCAGCAAATGTGCCTCGGCATCCTGATTTATGATTATGGGAAGTGAAAAACGTATCCCCGGGTTTTTCAGTCCATCACGCGCCGCTTTCGGGAGGGGCGCTGCCCCCCCAATGGCACAGCTGCCCCCTCAAGTAAAATTAACTTATCCTTCTATATTAAGCTTTTATAGGTGAAGCTGTTTTTTGGTTTAAGAGCTCCCATGGACTTCATTAGAGGACCCATCCCGTGGGCTGTAAAATACTTCCCTGCCACCGCCAAATGTTTCGCTGACAAACGTTACAGAATAAGATCCATTGAAGACATCGCAGGATCCCGTGCTTCCCCTGGCCCCCATCATTTTGGGAAAGATGCGTGAATTGAAGGATAGAACTGAAACCTAGCTAAGGGTCACATCACAACCCAATGTGATCCTCTCGTATGGACATGGATCAGGCAACAGTGATCCATGCTGTGGTCACCTCGAGGTTGGACTACTGCAATGCTCTCTACATGGGGCTGCCCTTGGAGCAACTCCAGAAGCTGCAGCTGGTGCAGAATGTGGAAGCCAGGCTGCTGATGGGTCTCCCCAGGTGGGAGCACATTCAGCCTGTGCTAAAGACATTGCACTGGCTGCCAATAGCGTAGTGGATTTGCTTCAGGGTGCTGGTTTCAACCTTTAAAGCCTTTTATGGTCAGGGACCTATCTACCTGAGGGACTGCCTTTCCCCGCATGTTCCCCAGAGAGCACCAAGGTCAGGGTCGCAAAACCGCTTGGCCCCTCGGCCCTAAGGACGCCAGGCTGGTATCGACGAGGACCAGGGCGTTTTCTGTAGCAGCTCCAATTTACTGGAATGAGCTTCTGGAGGAGATCAGGGCCCCGCGGGAGCTCTCGCAGTTCCGCAGGGCTGTGAAAATGGGGCTCTTCCATCAGACACTGAGGTAAGGAGCTGCACGTTACCATCTATGCCCTGTGCCAACTTTATTGCCAGCCTGAACCTGCCGAGAGTGGAGGTACCGCTGATTGCATGTTTCTAAAGGCACTTTACTATAGCTACGTCGCCATCGATATGTTAATGTTTTTTAATAATTTTATCCTGTATTTCATACTGATATTTATATTATCGCTTTTCTACTGGTTCCTTCTGTAAGCTGCCCTGCACCTGCCCCGGTGGGGGGGCGGGGTAAAAGCCAAAGTAATATAAATAAATAAATAATGCTAAATTGGACCATGAGCCCACCGAGGTCAGGATCTCAAGCGGTTGTCATTCACATCACGTCCTGCCTGGTCCTTCCAGCTGGAGATGCCCGGGATTGAACCTGGGACCTTCCCACACAAGAAGAAGAAGAAGAAGAAGAAGAAGAAGAAGAAGAAGAAGAAGAAGAAGAAGAAGAAGAAGAAGAAGAAGAAGAGAGAGGAGGAGGAGGAGGAGGAGGAGGAGGAGGAGGAGGAGGAGGAGGAGGAGGAGGAGGAGTCTCAGAACGGCTTACAAACGCCTTTCCCTTCCCCTCCCCATAACAGACACCCTGCAAGGTAGGTGGAGCTGAGAGAGCTCTGACAGAAACTGCTCTTTTTTCAAGAACAGCTGTGCCAGAGCTTGTGACTGACCCAAGGCCACATCAGCAGGTGCAAGTGGAGGAGTGGGGAATTGATTGATATCAAAATACAGGATGAACCAGTTAAAACTGTTATAAGCTCATGGGCCAAAGATACAGGTCATGAAATAGATTCGGATGAGCGGGCTAAAATCTGGGAAACCAACATCAAAATCACTAAATCCACTATGTATAAAGAAAATATTTATAAGGCGGCATATAGATGGCACTTATATCCAGCACGTTTATCTAAATTTTCCTCTGCGGTTTTGAATATATGTTGGAAATGCAAGCAAAATGTGGGCACTTATTACCACATGTGGTGGGCGTGTAGTAAAGCACAAAAGTTTTGGCTGATGATACAGAAAACGCTGCAAGATATTGTTCAGTGCTCAATACCACTTAAACCAGAAATGTTTCTTCTTAATATGATTCCTGAAATATATGGTAAAGCAGATAAAGCAATTTTGATTCATAGTGTAACTGCTGCTAGAATCCTGTACGCTAGTTGCTGGAAATCAGATAAAATTCCGGACAGGGTAGAGTTCATTCAGAAATTATTAAAGGTTGCTGAAATGGATAAGTTAACAACAGTGTTGAAAGGGAAAGAAGAAAAATACTTTACAGATTCCTGGTCTAAACTCTATAAATGGATAAAAGATAACGATTGAAGGTTTAAGGAACTGTATTTTATTTCGTGTGTTAAGAAAGCAATGCGGTTAGAAGTTCTCTTATGTAAGCGAATATATTTGTAGAAGGTGTGTTTTGTGTTTGTTGAAAACAATAAAAAATAATTCCCCCCCAAAAAAACTGCAAGCTATGCATATCAAACGCATAGGGAATCTATTGGTGTTTCCAAGGCTGGAGAATTCACCCGCCCCTTTGCTTTGAAGTTGCTTTGTTGTTTTGTTGCTTTGAAGTTTGGTAAATGTTTTGATTGAGCAGAGACTGTCTGGAAACGTATCCATTCACAAACTGCCACAAATAGCTTGAAAGTCCGTGGGAAGTTTGAGCTGGTTGAACTGCCACAAACTTCAGTTCACGACCCATAAGCCGACCAACATTTGTCATGAACTTTAGTCGGTGAGCCGGTTCGTGCTCTTCCCTACTTCTGTGTGCTAAGCAGATGTTCTATCACTGAGCCACTTCCCCTCCCCGTTGGTCCATCAAGGCCAGTATTGCCTATGAGACTGGCAGCAGCTCTTCAAGGTCTCAGGCAGAGCAAGATCTTTCACATGACCTACTGCCTGGTCCTTTTAACTGGAGATGCTGGGATTGAACCCGGGACCTTCTGCATGCCAAGCAGATGTTCTACCACTGAACCACAACCCCTCTCCATGCACAACATGGGATTACAAAGGTACGAGGCAATGCTCTCACCATTTCCCCATTCCCATATGAAGGCAACCTTCTGGACTGTCCTGTCCCACTAGAATTCTAATTCCAGTACAACAATGCCCTTCTGAACATTTCTGTTTTTTCACACTCTGCAGACTGACAAAAGTGTGGCAGCCTTCCTGACCTCCTCAGGCCGGCTGTCCCATGTGGTTGGAGCCACCACAACTGGAAGCAGACAGTTGCTGGATCGTACCCATTTCCAGGGAGGGACTTTCAGAAGGCTTTGCTCAAATGAACAAAGCTGCTGTGACAGAGCATATTGGAAAATGCCCATCATTCATTCATTCATTTGTTCATTCATTCGATCATTTCTTTGTTCATTCATTTGTTCATTTTTTCATTCATTTATTTTTCAGGTAGCACTAGCATGGTATGTTAGGGCAGTCTGCAGGGGAGAAGAAAATGGGTGAGATGGAAAGAAAGTGAAGATAGGCTAGAGTCAAAAGAACAGGGTAGACCTGAATGCTATTATATCAGGGGGCGTGGGTTATACTACCATTATATAGCTTGCTAAAACTAGGGTCCTACTAGGGACTTTTGCATCATTTGACGTGTCATGTTCATACTTACGCATCGGTCCAGTTCTGCTTTTTAGACTTCTGGTTGGTTCTACAGCCCGAATCCCTATTGCATTGTCTATTGAATGTCCCGTCCATCGATTGTATTGACTCACTCTGTGTCCGAGTGAGAGAGCTGAACTATAAGTAACTTAAATAAATAAAGTTCTAAACTTCCTAGAGGAGCTGTGGTGGCTCAAGTGGTTAAGACGCCGAACTGCAGGCTGTGGAAGGTCAGTAGTTCAGAAGTTCGAGACCCGAGAGTGCCGCATGACAGAGTGAGCTCCCGTCTCTAGTTCCAGCTCCTGCCAACCTAGCAGTTCGAAAGCAAGAAACTGCAAGTAGATAAATAGGTACCACTTCAGTGGGAAGGTAACAACGTTCTGTGCGCCTCGGTGTTTAGTCATGCCGGCCACATGACCACGGAAACGTCTTCGGACAGCGCTGGCTCTTCGGCTTGGAAACGGAGATGAGCACCGCAACCCTAGAGTCGGATTCGACTGGCTTTCGAGCAAGGGAACCTTTACCTTTACCTTTAAACTTCCTAGGGGCATCGAGATGATCTCTGTTGAGGATATAATACTGGGTTAGATGACTCTTTGGTCTGATCTAGTAGGCCCCCTTCCTCCATTCTTATCCCCCGTAAGAGAACCGGTTTCCTTTACAGCTCATCTGTGCTGTACATCAACGGGCTTATCTGAGAATCCGTGAGAGCAACTCAGTAACCTTGTATGCCCTTTCCGGTACCTCGTGTTAGATGTTGGGGGGGGGGCTAGATTCCCACCCTGTCTCTTGTGCACCCGGCCTCGTACTCACTCGGACAGCTGTGACATTTCGAAAGCTTCCTCTCTGGAGCCTGCTTCTTTCCAGACTCACACTCCAATTAGTCCCGCTGGATACCAGAGATTTGAAACCCTCTTTTTTTCCCTTTGCCGCTCAAAGCAGGACGTGTGAAGCCGAGCAGATGGGCAGGAATCTTAAACTCTGTTGCCCATTTGCAAAAAAACACGGAGAGGGGAAAATGAAGCTGTGAAGCAGAAGCAGACTCGGGGGGGTGGGGGGAGTTGGAGGGTCGGCTTTGGTCCAGGATCGAAAGAGCCAATGATTTGACCACTTGGGTTTTTGGGAGGATGGACGCTAGGAAAGGGCAAAGGAGAAAGGGCAGGATGCCAGGCAGAGGGAGCTCAGGAATGGGTGAATTCCCCCGTGCTGGACCCAGAAGCACTCGAGTTGCTGCAAGCATCTCTACTGAATTGAGCAGAACACTTTCCCTATGAAGAAAGGTTAAAACGCTTGGGGCTCTTTAGCTTGGAGAAACGACAGCTGAGGGGTGGCATGATCGAGGTTTATAAGATTATGCATGGGATAGAGCAGGTAGAGAAAGAAGCACTTTTCTCCCTTTCTCACCATACAAGAACTCGTGGGCGCTCCATGAAATTGCTGAGCAGTCGGGTTAGAATGGGTAAAAGGAAGTCCTCCTTCACCCAGAGAGTGATTAACACATGGAATTCACTGCCACAGGAGGTGGTGGCAGCTACAAGCATGGACAGCTTCAAGAGGGAATTAGATAAGCATATGGAGCAGAGGTCCGTCAGTGGCTATTAGGCACAACGTATAGGTAGGAACTCTCAATCTGGGGCAAGTGATGCACTCTATTCTTGGTGCTTGGGGGGGGTCAACAGTGGGAGGGCTTCTAGTGTCCTGGCCCCGCTGCTGGACCTCCTGATGGCACCTGATATTTTTGGCCACTGTGTGACAGAGTGTTGGACCATTGGCCTGATCCAACATTGGCTTCTCTTATGTTCTTATGAATACTAAAAGTACTAGGTTAAATGTAAAAAAATCAATTGCCTTGGAAGCACAGAAACTTTTTCTCAGTATCCCCGATTTCCCACATTTCCTGGTTAAGGGGAAAATGCCGTTCAAACAAATTACAAAGGTGACAAGACTCCAATGGTAACAAGAGAAAGAAATTTTACTTGCAAAAATAGAAGCACATCTTACATGACAATATTCATGTGGGTACATTTGGCTTATTGTGAACAGATTAATTTCCAAAAGTTTAACTTGTTACAGCTCCAAGCCCAGGTAAGAGAGGGAAGAAGAAGAGAGTCCCTATGTAAGATGAAACACAGAAGGCAACAAAGGGCCAAAAAGGTTCAACATCGGACCAATGAGAGGAGGGTGGGGGTCAACTGCCAAGTGTTCCCAAGTGAGAGAGACAAGACTTATGGCAACCCCTTTCCCTCCTAGGTCCTCTTGCATGCCTCTTGTTACCATAGCCAGCAAAAAGATGCTCAAGCATGTATTTTTGAGCTTTGATGAAATGCTCACACATTTCAGTTTGGTGTAGTGGTTAAGTGTGCGGACTCTAATCTGGGAGAACCGGGTTTGATTCCCCACTCCTCCACTTGCACCTGCTGATGTGACCGTGGGTCAGTCACAAGCTCTGGCACAGCTGTTCTTGAAAAAGAGCAGTTTCTGTCAGAGCTCTCTCAGCCCCACCTACCTCACAGGGTGTCTGCTGTGGGGAGAGGAGTTTGTAAGCCGCTCTGAGATGCCTTTGGGCAGTGAAGGGCGCGGTATAAATCCATTCTCTTCTTCTTCTTCTTCTCTCTTCATATATGCTGGCTCCTTCCCTCCATCAGCCTCATCTATTCAAAAGTTGTGCCATCTGGGGCTTGATCCTGATGCAGGCTCTTCTCTGATCTGGAGGACTGGGTTTGGTTCTCCCCCCTCCTCCTCGTGAAGCCTTCTGGGCAACCTTGGGCCAGTCCCAGTTCTCTCAGAGTTCTCTCAGCCCCACCTGCCTCACAAGATGCCTGTTGGGAGGAGAGGAAGGGAAGGTGATTGTTAGCCACTTTGAGACTCCTTAGAAGATAGAGAAAAAGCAGGGTAGAAAAACCAGCTCCTCCTCTTTGTCTTATCTGTAGAACTGAGTTTGATTTCCCACTCCTCCACTTGAAGCCTGCTGGGCGACCTTGGGCCAGTCAACATTCTCTCAAGACTCTTTCAGCCCCACCTGCCTTACAAGGGGCCTCTTGTGGGGAGAGGAAGGGAAGGTGATGGTAAGCCACTTTGAGACTCCTGAAGACAGAGAAAAAGCAGGGTATAAAAACCAGCTCTTCTTCTTCTTCCTTTTGCACGTGAGGAGAAAGCAAAGGAGACCTACCCACTTCTCTGCTCAACAAAGAATGCCTCAAATAACAAATGTGTTTATTCGTTTAATCATTGATAGCCTGTTTTTCCACCTAAATTAAGCCTGCAATACTGTTTAATTTTTAAAAAGTGAAAGCAAACTATTATACTGCCAGCCAAAGAAAATCAAATAGGATCAAACAGGCAGGAGCAGCCAGTGGACAAACAGCAATGTGGTGCCACCACCAGCTTTCATGTGCAAGGGCCATCAAGTCACAACCAACTCCCGGTGACCTCAGCAAGGGGCTTTCAGGGTGAGGGAGAAGCAGAGGTGGTTGGCCATGGCCTTCCTCTGCAGAGCCTTCCTTGGTGGTCTCTCTTCCAAGACTTATGGCGACCCCAGCAAGGGGCTTTCAAGGTGACGGAGAAGCAGAAGTGGCTGACCATGACCTTTCTCTACAGAGACTTCCTTGGTGGTCTCCCATCCAAGACTTATGGCAACCCCAGCAAGGGGCTTTCAAGGTGAGGGAGAAGCAGAGGTGGCTGGCCATGGCCTTCCTCTGCAGAGCCTTCCTTGGTGGTCTTCTATCCTATGGCCACCCCAACAAGGGGCTTTCAAGGTGAGGGAGAAGCAGAGGTGGTTGACCATGGCCTTCCTCTGCAGGCCCTTCCTTGGTGGTCTCCCATCCAAGACTTATGGCAACCCCAGCAAGGGGCTTTCAAGGTGAGGGAGATGCAGAGGTGGTTGGCCATGGCTTTCCTCTGCAGACCCTTCCTTGCCAGCCTCCATTCCAAGCACTGACCCTGCTGAACTTCTGAGATCTTATGAGATTGGGCTATACCAGGCCACCTTCCCTAGACAATGCCATACCACTGTGGAAATAAAGTAATTTGGCTTGCCCAGGAGGCAAGCTCTTCTGCCATTGGATAAAAGAGATGCACATTTGGGGAGCAAATGGTTTCGTAAGTAGGCACTGCAGCGTGCAATTACAAAGGAAAATACTTACTTTTTTCCTGCTTCGGAGCCTAGATATCCAGGCAACTACTCGTGCATGTATTTGGTGTTAGCTTTTCCCTTATATAAATATCAAACCCCCTAACCGTAGTATGTTGTTGAAGGCTTTCACGGCCGTAGTGCATTAGTTGCTGTAGATTTTCCGGGTTGTGTGGCCGTGGTCTTGGCATTGTAGGACCTGACATTTTGCCAGTAGCTGTGACTGGCATCCTCAGAGGTATAACAGAGAAAGATGGAGGACTCTCTGTGTCAAGGTGAGCAGAAAAATGGTAGGCAGGTAATTTAAATCTACCCTGGAAGGTGGGGTAGGGCTGAGTCATTATCTTGTAGGAGTTCTCCAGGCTATGAACATGCTAATGGAGGAGCTTTCCTGAGGAGGTTCTTTTGTCTATGGATTGTTTCCTGAGGAGGTTTCCTGTTTCCTGAGGAGGTTCTTTTGTGTGTGGAATGGCTATTGAAACTCTAATCTTATCTGTAGTGCTATTGTCAGCTGTAGAGCATTTTATGTTTTTCAGGACAGGAAACCCTGCCCTATTTATTTTTAAACTCTCTTCTTTCCTGTTGAAATTGTGTTTATGTTTATGAGTTTCAATGGCTTCCCTATGTAATCTGACATGGTAATTGGAAGCGTTGTCCAGTCTTTCAGTGTTTTGGAACCAAATGCTGTGTCCTGTTTGGGTTAGGCTATGTTCAGCCACTGCTGATTTTTGACCCTAGTATTTTTATGCATATGCCTGCCTAGACTGAAAGCAGCTACCTTTGCAGGACAGCCATTTTTGGGGAGACGATGAATGTTCTTGAGCAGAATCTTCTCTCTCTCAGCTCCTACTCATACCATGCCTCTCTCTTCCCTCTTGGTGGGTGTCTGGGCTGCATAGGGATGCCAGCCTCCAGGTGGGACCTGGGGATCCCCTGGAATTAAAGCTTATCTGCAGAATACAGAGATCACTTTCCCTGGAGAAAATGGCACTACTACTACTACGACGATGAAGACGACTACAATTTATGAATTGCCCCATCCCTGCCAAACCAGGGCTCTGGGCGATATACATCAATAATAAAACAATAGATAAAAACGTACAACAATTCAGATACATAACATGTAACTAAAAACCTAAAATCCAAGGCGGTGTCCTAATAAATCTTATTCCCATACTGGACTGCACCGCTGCCCCATGGGCCGGGTAGGAGGAGGGAAACAGATGAAACATGGAGAAAGAGGGAGGGTGCCAGTGATGGTCATACCGTTGCTGTCCTCAACAGAGGGTGGGCTCTATGGTATTGTACCCCTCTGAGGTCCCTGTCCTCCCCAGGCTCCATCCCCAGATCTCCAGGAGTTTCTCAGCCTGGATCTGGAAACACGACCCCTTCACCTCTCACTGGCCCTCAGAGGGACGGGACCTGCCAATCCTATTAAGTGGGCACCTTACCAAGAGATGGTGTTTTTTTAAATATATATATATACATATACATTATTGGTTTTATAATAGTACATCCTAAAGGGAAGGGAGCAGAGGGTGTACACTACCACTAAAATATAAGACAAGATTCACACGCAAAATTACAGTTATATATATCGCTCCTGCAATGGCAATAAGAGACAAAGAATTCAAACTTCTGTAAAATGGGATTTAGTTATGCTAAGTTCAAGTGTTTTGTAATCCATTATATTGCGTTTATTTCTTGCGCTTCTTCTTCTTCGCTTTTAATGTCTTGGGTGCTGCTGCTCCTTTCTCAGACTCTGACGTTTCAGCTGTACTGCTAGAGTCACTTGAGGGATTTTCCTGACCTTGATATACCGGAGAGGCAAAGAAAACAGCTGGGAAGTAAAGTGGAACAAAATGATGAGAAATGCAACAAGGGAGGCTGAGGTGGAAGAAGAAGAGATTGGATTTATACCTCGCCCATCACAACCTGAAGGAGTCTCAGAATGGCTTACAAACTCCTTTCCCTTCCCCTCCCCGCAACAGACACCCTGTGAGGTAGGTGGGGCTGAGAGAGCTCTCTTGAGGATTGCCCTTGAGGGAACAGCTCTGACAGAACTATGGCTCGCCCGAGGCCATCCAGCAGCTGCGAGTGGAGGAGTGGGGGAATCAAACCCGGTTCTCCCAGATTAGAATCTGCGCTCCTAACCACGACACCAAACTGGCCATTGACCTGGTTTGCAGGGTGTCTCCAAGGCAGAGAGGCTTCATTGCCCTCTGCTTGCCAGGCAGAGGCCAGACTCCTGATCTCATCGGGGAAAGGGAGGCTGGAACAGGTCAAGAGTACTGCGAAAGGCGGCAGAGCAATCAATGGCCAGCCTGACTCACTGATTCCGTAGGGGGCTCCGGTGTTGGAGGGAAGGCAAGAGGCGGCTGATCTTGTTCCCAGAAACGAAAAAGAGGCAGGGCATCTTGCCCCAGCGCTGTGGGCGTCTTGCTCATAGCCCGCCTCCTTTCCCCCATCTGCTCATCTGGAAGTCGTCCGGCCGGGCTTAATGCAATTGATTCCGAGTGCCCATCCTCACGGGGCGATGGTGAAACGGCAACATTTGTCAGAAATGTGCTAGATCAATAATCTGTGTCTGCACTGATAGATTGAGGTGGGCAGCTGTGTGAGTCTGTCTGCAGCAGCAGAAAAGAGCAGCAGAAGACAGCAAGAGTCCAGGAGCACCTTTGTTGTTGTTGTTCAGTTGCACAGTCGAGTCCGACTCTTCGCGACCCCATGGACCAGATCACGCCAGGCCCTCCTGTCTTCCGCTGTCCACTGAAGTTTGCTCAATTTCATGTTCGTTGCATCGATGACACTGTCTAACCATCTCATCCTTTGCCGTCCCCTTCTTCTTTGACCTTCAATCTTTCCCAGCATCAGGGTCTTCTCCCATGAGTGCTCCCTTCTCATTTGGTGGCCAAAGTATTTGAGCTTCAGCTTCAGGATCTGGCCTTCCAGGGAACAGTTAGGGTTGATTTCTTTTAGGACTGACTGATTTGATCTCCTGGCAGTCCAAGGGACTCTCAAGAGTCTTCTCCAGCACCATAGTTCAAAAGAATCTATTCTTCGGCACTCGGCTTTCCTTATAGTCCAACTCTCGCAGCCATACATGACTACGGGAAATACCATTGCTTTGACCATGCGGACTTTTGTTGGCAAGGTGATGTCTCTGCTTTTTATCATGCTGTTTAGGTTTGCCATCGCTTTCCTCCCAAGGAGCAGGCGTCTTTTAATTTCATGGCTGCAGTCACCATCTGCAGTGATCTGGGATCCTAGGAACGTGAAGTCTGTCACTACTTCTATGACTTCCCCTTCTATTTGCCAAGGAGTGATGGGGCCGGATGCCATGATCTTAGTTTTTTTGATGTTGAGCTTCAAGCCCACTTTTGCGCTCTCCTCTTTCACCCTGAGCAAGAGGCTCTTTAGGTCCTCTTTAAGGAGCACCTTAAAGACTAACGAAGTGGAAATAAAGTCGCCGTCGAGAGAGATCAAGATGGGTCGCTGTATTAGGCTAATAACAGCACTGACAGCAGCAGAAAAGAGCCAAGAGACCAGGAGCACCGTAAAGACTGTCACAATTTGTGGCAGGGGAGGAGCCTTCGTGAGTCTGTATCTGAAGGAATGAGCCGTGACTCATGAAGGCTCCTGCCCTGCCACAGATGTTGTCAGTCTTTCAGGTGATCCGGGACTCTCGCTCTTTTCGACTGTGGCAGCAGCAGATAAAGAAGTTCCAGGTCTAATCAAGAGCCAATATCAAATTAGGCGCGGATGGGATGGATTTATACTTTCCCTTGGGGGGGGGAATCCAAACTGCAATTTGACTGCCAGTTTTCATTTTGACTGCAAATAATGTGACATTGTTTTTGGACATGACTCTCAACGAAATCGTTTGCTGAAGTACAACGTATTAGTCAGCACTGGGCAAGCACTAAAGAGGATCCTGATTCCAAATACAATGGCTCGTAATTTCCTTTAAAAAAAAAAAAAAAGCTTCCTTGGCTTGATCTCAACATAGGCAGGGCCCCCCCGCATCTACCTGGGACATGTGTGTCTATGTATATCTATATATATGTATATATATGTGTGTGTGTGTGTATTCAAGGCTCTCTTTCCATTTCTCAAGCTAGAGGAAGAACTCATGCGTATAAACAGGTGGCGCACGCCGGCTCCTCTCTGCAGGCTGGCCCCTGGGAATGAAACAGCTTTAGAAAGCAATAATTGCACCTGATTGGGAGAGGAAGCAGAAGACTTGAATCCATACTCCTCCTCCCTGTCAAACAGCTGATCAGCACAATCCCTATCATCAACATTTGGGTCATTGTCCCAAGGTTTATTTGATAAGATCCTTCCTTCCTTCCTTCCTTCCTTCCTTCCTTCCTTCCTTCCTTCCTTCCTTCCTTCCTTCCTTCCTTCCTTCCTTCCTTCCTTCCTTCCTCTCCTCTCCCTCCCACCCCCTCTGCCCCTCTCTTCCTTCCTTCTCTCTCCCTCCCCGCCCCCTCTCTCCCCTCTCCTTCCTTCCTTCCTTCCTTCCTTCCTTCCTCTCTTCCTTCTTTCCTTCTCTCTCCCTCCCGCCCCCTCTCTCCCTCTCTCCCACTCTTCCTTCCTTCCTTCTCTCTCCCTCCCGCCCCTCTCCCCTCCCTCCCTTCTCTCTCCCTTCCATCCCCTCTCCCCCGCTCTTCCTTCCTTCCTGCTCTCTCTCCCTTTTTCCCTTCCGCCCTCCCCCTCTCTTCCTTCCTTCCTTCCTTCCTTCCTTCCTTCCTTCCTTCCTTCCTTCCTTCCTTCCTTCCTTCCTTCCTTCCTTCCTTCCTTCCTTCTCTCTCCCTTTCTCTCCCCCCTTCCTTCCTTCCTCTCTCCTCTATCCCTGATCCTTCCTTCCTTTCTTCTTTCCTACTTTCCTTCCTTCAATCTCTCCCTGATCAATCTTTCCTTCCTTCCTTCCTTCCTTCCTTCCTTCTCTCTCTCCCTCCCTCTCCCTCCCACCCCTCTTCCCCTCTCTTCCTTCTTTCCTTCTCTCTCCCTCCTGCCCCCTCTCTCCCTCTCTTCCTTCCTTCCTTCTCTCTCCCTCCCGCCCCTCTCCCCTCCCTCCCTTCCTTCTCTCTCCCTCCCATCCCCTCTCCCCCGCTCTTCCTTCCTGCTCTGTCTCCCTTTTTCCCTCCTGCCCCCTCTCCCCCTCTCTCCCTTCCTTCCTTCCTTCTCTCTCTCCCTTTCTCTCCCTCCCACCCCTTCCTTCCTTCCTTCCTTCCTTCCTCTCTCTCTCCTCTATCCCTGATCCTTCCTTCCTTTCTTTCTTTCCTACTTTCCTTCCTTCAATCTCTCCCTGATCAATCTTTCTTTCCTTCCTTCCTTCCTTCCTTCCTTCCTTCCTTCCTTCCTTCCTTCCTTCCTTCCTTCCTTCCTTCCTTCCTCCTTTCTTCTTGTATTCATCTGTCTCTTTCTTTCTTGTATTCATCTATCCTCCCTCCCCCACCCCTCCATCCCAGTCCACAGGGGTATAATACCTATGAGTGTATATAATCACTCCTGGTACCTAATGAAGGTAGGTTTTCCCCTCAAAAGCTTATTCCCCCCCCATCTTATTAGTCTCTAAGGTATGACTGGACTCAAATCTAACCATAATCACCTCTATGGGCTTTTATATCTGCTCGAAATACATTAGCTCAGGCATATCAAATGAGGATGCGGAAGCAGCATATGATAAAGAACAGCCAAAGAGGATGGCCACCAGAGTGAATGGTTCCTTCCAAATGCTGAAGGAATATACTGGATGTGGGGGAGGGGGTTCTCCACTTAACGTCCTGAAAAAGACCTTGGGTGGATTGGAGCTATCTCTGGACTACCTTCTGTCCTAGCTTAATGGCTTAACACACATACAGACGCTCCTTAAATTGAGATTTCAGATAAAATGCTGTACCGCCTTTTTCTTTCGTTAAAAAAAAAAGCAGAAGAAAAAGAACAAGGGGCGGGGGAGAGAGAAAAACCTAAAATGCTCTACCGCTTAATAGAGAACCAAAGCCTCTCGTGCGTTTTTCATAACGATAGCTCAAACCCATTAACATAAACATATTGAATCTGTCAAAAGGCTCTGACGGGAGCTCTGACTCTCGAAAGCTCACACCCTGGAACTCTCATGGGTCTCTCAGGTGCTCCTGGACTCAAATCTAACTGCATTACCAATTACAGTTATCATGGAGAAGGTACTTGAGGCTCCGGTTCTATATTAAGCAGCACGAGAACATAAGAGAAGCCAGTGTCGGATCAGGCCAACGGCCCATCCAGTCCAACCCTCTGTGTCACACGGTGGCCAAAAATACCAGGTGCCATCAGGAGGTCCAGCAGTGGGGGCAGCATGCTAGAAGCCCTCCCACTGTTGACCTCCCCCAAGCGCCAAGAAATCAGAGCCTCCCTTGCCCCAATCTATGCCTTGTGGCTAATAGCCACAGATGGACCTCTGCTCCATAGGTTTATCCAATTCCCTCTTGAAGCCGTCCATGCTTGTAGCCACCACCACTTCCTGTGGCAGTGAATTCCATGTGTTAATCACTCTTTAATCAATAAACTATTATTGGGAAAATGGTACTGCAAAAGATGGCTAAAGGAGACGCCGGTCTGGGCAGCCCAGAGAAGCCTGATCTCATCAGATCTTGGAAACTAAGCAGGGCTGACCCTGGCTAGAATTCTATTTTCATCAGATTTATACCCCACTTTTCCTGCTGAGTACTTGGAAGGGAGACCTCCAAGGAATGCCAGGGCCGGGACGCAGAGGCAGGCAATAGCAAGCCACCTCTCTGAAATGTCCAAGCCCCACTAAGGATCGCCAGAAGTCACTATGACTTTGAGGCACATAAACACACACAAACACACACACACACACAACTCACCCCCCCAAAAGGAGATGGGTGTATATGTGTGGATTCCAGAGACAAGGTAGTGTGTCTCTATCCGAAACAGGACCAGGTGTGCGAACTGCAATGCAGCATTCAAAGCATCAGTGGGTTTTGGAGATTTATAACCATTGTGTGTGATACCCAGTATAACTGGTGACCCACCGAGAGGGCACGTGAGCAAAATGTTTTGGGGCGCACGCAGTCCTAGGCACATAGGCTTGGGGTTGTTTTCATTGAACTCAATGGGACTTACTCATAAGGAGTTGTGTGTGGGATCCAGCCCTGTAATGGCAGAGCTAGCCCTTCCTGGCTCTGCTGGCAGCCAGTGAGTTGCTCTCCTCTGCCTGCAGATCTGTGCAAGAGGAGGGGATTCTCCCTGCATTGTTGTTGGTGGAAAGTGCTGTCAAGTCGCAGCCCAGGTGGTGACCCCAGGCCCGTAGCTACAGTGGGGCATTTTGGGGCTCCGCCTCCTCAACTGGGAGGCATGCCCCCCAGCAGCTGTTGCCTCCTCCCTCTCTTTCCACTCCTCCTGCCTCCCTCCCCGCCTGTGACGTTAAAAGGGCCCTCCAGCTAATCGGCAGGAGCATGTGGCCCACCGATCAGCTGGAGGGCCCTTTAAATCTTGCGGGAAGGGAGGGAGAGGGGCAGCTGCACACCTTCCCAGAACTCCAAGTGGCAATTTTGCCACTTGGAGTTCAGGTGTGGGCAGCCTCCGCTTGAAAACAAAAGTTCAAAGGGTTCCTTTTCCCCCTTTCCCCCTCTCCTACTGCCCCACAAAATTTCCCCATGCCCCACTAACCCAAAACTCCTGGCCATGGGGCTGGGTGACCCCATGGGGTTTTCAAGGCAAGAGATGTTCAGAGGGGTGGTTTGCCATTGCCTGATCCTGCTGTGACGCTGGACTTTCCTTCTGGCCTCCCAGGCCAACCCTGCCCAGCTGCTGAGATCAGATGCGGTCGGGCTGTCCTGGGCCATCCCTGCATCGCCCCCCTTCATTTAACTCCCTTCAGAATTCTAAGGAATCCCAGCTTGAAAATGCTGGATCCTCCCCCCCACTTGCTCTTTGCAGAAACCTCAGTGATAGGAGAGCTTGATTCGAGTCCAGCAGTAATGAAGAGACCAAACATGATTTCCAAGGGATGAGCTTTCCAGAGTCAAAGCTGGTACCTGACAAAGGGAGTGTTGACTCTGAAGCTTTTAGAAGAAGAAGAAGAAGAAGAAGAAGAAGAAGAAGAAGAAGAAGAAGAAGAAGAAGAAGAAGAAGAAGAAGAAGAAGAAGAAGAAGGAGGAGGAGGAGGAGGAGGAGGAGGAGGAGGAGGAGGAGGAGGAGGAGGAGGAGGAGGGTTGGATTTATACCCCACCCTTCACTACCCAAAGGAGTCTCAGAGTGGTTTACGATCTCCTTTCCCTTTGAGAACTGCTCTGAAAGAACTTGTAACTGACCCAAGGTCACACCAGCAGCTGCATGTGGAGGAGTGGGGAATCAAACCTGGTTCTCCCAGATTAGAGTAACCACTACACTACACTACACCTTGGAAATCTTGCTGGTCTCCAACGTGCTAGGGGACTTGCTATTCTATCGCAGACCAACAGGTCTACCCACCTGAAATTGTCTCAGTGAAGAAGAAGGAGAAGAAGAGGTTGGATTTATACCCTGCCCTTCACTACCCGAAGGAGTCTCAGAGTGGTTTACAATCTCCTTTCCCTTCCCCTCCCCACAACAGACACCCTGTGAGGTAGACGGGGCTGAGAGAGAGCTCTTTCAAGGACTGCTCTGAGAGAACTTGTGACTGACCCAGGGTCACACCAGCAGCTGCGTGTGGAGGACTGGGGAATCCAACCTGGCTCTCCCAGATTAGAGACCGCACTCCTAACCACTACACCAAACTGGCTCTCAGTGATAGAAATGGGCACATCACTCCTGGAGACTGGGGTGGACTGATGAGGCCCTTTCTGCACTCTCCTTTTAATCCAGATTCACCACGGTGGCCCCCAGGCAATTCTGCACTAAAGTCGAATTCGACCTTCTTTTAAATCCGGGTTAACCCCCCCCCCAATTCTGCACTAAAATCAAGTTCAGCCTTCTTTTTA
Organism: Gekko gecko; assembly: GCA_029375565.1. Classification (NCBI taxonomy): domain Eukaryota; kingdom Metazoa; phylum Chordata; class Lepidosauria; order Squamata; family Gekkonidae; genus Gekko; species Gekko gecko. The sequence continues at coordinate 231,485,116 of JAPDNY010000003.1, forward strand.
TTTTGGGTTTCTTCCCCATTTTGCATTACCCTACCTCCCTTGAGTGGTCATCAGCCCGGTTTCAGCCTGCTGTCGCTCCGGGTTATTTGGCTGCTGTTTTTTCCCTGGACTTAAATGGCCTCGGCTCAAATGCTGGGAAAATTTGGAGTGGCGGGCAAATGCGGGAAGGAGTCTGGTCCTAATCACTGCCCCCTGCCCCCCCCCCCGTTGCCTGGTCATTTTTCTCCCCTGCGCTAAGAGATGATCTGGCTCTTGGCACAGTATGATTCGACTAGTCCAGTGGCACTTTGGACACCAACAAGGTTTTTCCGGGGACAAGCTCTTGAGAAAGCTCCCTTCAGAATATCTCTTCGGTGGCCAGGGCTTACATGGAATATTCAGAGCTCGAGCAAGAAGGGAAATGTGGAAGCCGAAGGTGGGGGGGGAGCTTATGTCACCGTATTAAACCTCTGAAGCACTAATCCTATGTACATTTCCCTTGGGGGTCTCTCAGCTCCAACAGCCAGACTTACTTCTCAGTAAAGATGCACAGGATCATCTTGTGAAGCGTTAAACTTTCCCCAAAGACATTATCCCCTTTGGAGCTACGAAGACAACCTGCCTGAAACGAGAGAACCAGTACCATCTCTTTGGGCACCAAGAGCCCCGCGGGATTAGACAGAGATTCCTTCTTGGCTGATTTTGCATGGTAGCGATGGCTCCACGTTTTCTCAACTGGGAGGAGAAAGTGCAGCTCAAAACCACATCCAAATACCTTGGGGGCAATGCCATACTGACTGCAGAGTCACCCCTTAAAGGCCATAGAATGGCCATAAATCTGTGCAGAAGGTACAATCAAATCCGACGATCATAGAACTCGAAAGTGGCATGGAACGTGCTTTGAGAAGCTACCATAAAACCCGATAATGGAAGGAAGTCAAACCAGCATGCAATGCAGAGGGGAATTTCTGTTCCAGCGTGGGTTTGGTAAAACGACGGAGGGAAAAACCAATGCAGAATCAGCCCTTTTCTCCCATCATCTTCTTTCCTACAGCCGGTAGTCAGATGTTTCTAGGGAAAACACAGGCAGGGCAGGGAGGCAACCGTTCTTCCTCTTCGCTGGTTCCCAGCCACTGGCATTCCGAGGTACACTGCCTCTGAACATGGAGGTTCCAGCGAGCGAAGGGGAGGGGCTGACCGGGAAGGGGCGTGTCCGTGGATTCCGGAGACGTGGGAAATCCTCTAGTCTCCACCGGAGGCGGGTGGAAAAACTGCATTTGCTGGCCTGGCGCGCTCTCTTTCTCTCTCTCGCCCCCGAGGCAGACGACGAAGTTGTCCCTCCGCCCTCCTCCCCCCCGTCTCCTCCTCTAACCTCCGCGCCAAACCAATTGCTACCCTCTCGCCTCCTCCCCACCTCCCTTCTTCTCTCCGATCTCTCCCCCCCCCCTCCCCACCACCCCGAAAGAAACGCCTCGATCTTATGAATTATTCAGCCGCCTTCTCTCCCGGAGGAAGGAAGCCCGGGCGCTCTCCCGCTTCGACGAACCTCCCCGACGGAGAACTTTGAGACCGGCGGGGCCGGCATCCCGACTCGCAACCTTCGATCTGGGGGGAATCGTCCCCGCTCCGCTTCGACCGTCGGAGGATCGGGTCCCCTTGAGCGTCCTTCCCCTTGGCGCGGCGTCCAGCCTGGACTTGGTGCTCGGGGGTCCCTCCCCAAGTTTTCTTCGAGAAGAAGCGAGGAGCTTCCTTTCGCAGCCCGCTCCCAGCCAGTTCCCTTGCCTGGATTTCTTGAAGGGGATCGCCGGCCGGATCCATCTTCGAGGCAAATTATCGGCGGAGCGATGGCGAAGGCGGAATCTGCTCGACCCGGTCGGTCCCAACCTCCTGCGGCCGGGCGCGGCGTGGGGCTCTGTCCAGGGTGCTGAAAGCGCGGCCGGCCAGCCTCTGCTGTCCGGGGTGCTGAAAGCGCGGCCGGCGGGCTTCGCTGTCCAGAGTGCTGAAAGCGCCGGCGGTGGACTCCGTTGGGGCTTTGCGCGCCTCCTCCCTCTCGGCTGGACGCTTTCGGTCGGTGAGACGGACACCGGCGCTGGCCTCGAAACGCGGGGATCGCTCCTCTCCAATACTTGTTAAAACAACAGCCGGGAAGAGTTGGGCGAGAGTCCCCCGTTCAACACCGCCGCTGCTCCGCATCTCTCTGGCTCCCGCTTCTCCGGGGCGCCCTGCTTTGCGCTCGGGAGCGCAGCCAGAAGGCGTCCACCAGCTGTCCGCTCGGGTTGAGTCGCCCCCGTCCCTGGTGGCAGCTGGCCCGGAGTGGGGGTGGGGGGTGGGGGGAGGCTTGGAGCGGAGCGTGGTCATGTTGTCTGCCCGCGGCGGCGGCGGCGGCGGCAGGAGCAGCGGCAGCAGCAGCAACAGCCGGGCAGACGCGCAGGCGCAATCCCCTCGCCGGCTGCAGTTCCCGAGCGGCGAGCGCGGCGTTGCCACAGTCTGGGCTCCACCAGCCGCTGGTGCGCTACTACCATGAACTGCCTCGTCCACCTTCCCTCAGCTACTCCACGGCACTGGGCGCAAGACACCTCCCGAGCCCCTCCCAGCCGCCCCTACTGCCACCCCTTGGCTCCAGAGCCCGGCTCTGCAAGCGCAGGATGCCGGGGGGCAAGAGAGGGCTGGTGGCACCACAGAACACGTTTTTGGAGAACATCGTCCGGCGCTCAAGTGGTAAGCCGAGAATCCCCCCTCCTCCCCCTTTTCCTTTGTTCACCTACAGCCGGGTGGGCTGGTGCAAAAGAAGGAGAAGTAAGGGTTAAACTGTCCTAAAGTTGCGAACCCTCCGCAGGCATTCCCTCCGGACGTTTCTGAAGCGAAAAAAGTGCTTCTTTCTGTGGGGCTAGGTGCTGAGGCCTTGAAGATCGAGATCCTGGGGGATCTGGTATTTTTGGCCACTGTGTGACAGAGTGTTGGACTGGTTGGGCCATTGGCCTGATCCAACATTGGCTTCTCTTATGTTCTTAATACGTGGGTGAGACATGTTTTAACCCACTGACGAACCAACCAACTTAAATTATGATGATGACTTTTATTAGGGAAATGTGCTGCATATCATCATCATCATCATCATCATCTAATATATGTGAACTCTGAAAGAGACAGGTCTCTGCTCCCAAGGAGCTTACAATCTACATGAGACCAAGTGTGTGTTGGAGGCAGGGATTTGATGGAGGTGGCACAACAGACATGTTCGGAGAGGTGGTAACCAGCACAGGAGGCCTGATGGGAAAAAGCCAGGGCGGTTTTAGGATATAGACTTCCCTTTTCTTGCGCCTTTTGGGGGCAACCTTTCATTTATCTTGCGTAACAATGGACATTGCCTGTGTGAGATCGTTCAAGTCTCCCAGCTTGAAATCCAGGGTGTGTGTGTGTGTGTGTATTTTGGTGGCAAGGAAGATTGCATTGTGTACATAAACAGCCTCCTTTCCATATGTCGGTCAAAACCAAAGGCCTGAAGAAGGCTCTGGGCAATTCTCTCTTGTAGGCATTGGTGAGCCAGTTAAAAGATCAGAGGGAAAGAAAGCTTGGTTTTGCTTGCTGGTCTACTTCAATGCCTCTCCCTGCATTCCTTCCAAATGATGTTTTAAAACAAGTCAAGTCCAGCTATCTATCTGACAGGAAGGGCTTCCTCTAAAATACCAGGGGAGGCAGATGCTTTGGGAAGAGATCGAAGGGGGTGTCCGTAAGTGAACATAGCTGAAACAGAACTGCACACTTCCCTGATGAGAGGAAATTGCCCTGATTGTAAAATGTATACAGAAAGACAGAAATGCCCAACCCCACTCCCCCAAAAGCACTTTCATTATGAACCTCTTTAAAGCCAGTGCCTGTACGCATTATTTTCGACAGAAGCCTAACAGACACTTAACATGCAAACTGATGCCTTGAGATAATATCGGCCACCTGTCGTTGCAGGTATGTTATCTAACCCCCCCCCATTTAATTTATTTTTGATGCTTTGTGCATTTCCTTTGGTCTTTGAATATTGTGGCACTGAGATGATTTAGTCTAGCATCTCGGTTGTGTCTTTGTGCCCTCGGAACGAGTAAGTCGCTGTCGCACCCGGGAAATAATTTATTAAGCAGCACACTTTCATCTTTATTTGTGAATTGCACGAGTATCCTTCTCTTTCCTGGGTCCAGAGGGATCTTACATTTTATCCTTGGGAGGTACTGTAAGCTGGATGGAAGGGGGAGACTCGCCCTAGTCCACAAGGCAATTTTTTTTTAGCTGACCCAGGATTTGAACCCAAGCCCTTCTCGAGTCTGCGTACCACACTCTATTGCTCCTTCAAACGGCAAAGCATCTGGTCACCATTATAATCACAAAAGCTGCAAAAGCAGGCTGCCAATAAATTAGGCAGGAGTCCCTGTGTAGTTGGTGGACTTGGCCGGGGATGCAAAAAGCGATGACTTTGTAAATTAAACCAAAATAAAAGGGGGTTCGGCAAACAAGGCCTGCTGAGGACTGAGCCTATCCTCCAGGGGCTACAGAATGTTGAGATCTGTTGAGACAAAGCTGAAAGGGGGGGGGGGAGAAGGGGAAAAGAAAATTATTCTGCTCAAGCCCCCGAAGCTTACGAAATCCCAGAGGAGATGATTGTGTGTTTCATTTCTTTCCGTGTCTTTTCCCATTCTTGGAAACCCTTTTTAAAAAGGCAACTTTTAAGATCCGGCATTCTGCAGCCTTATTGTTCCTGCTGTCTTCAGGCCCTTCTAAAAAATGTTTTTGTTGTTATTTCTTAACGATCATGTATCTTAAGATATATGTGATAAAATAGATGGCCAAAGGGCTCCTGGGGAACCAGAGAGCCAGTTTGGCTTAGCGGTTAGGAGCGCGGACTCTAATCTGGGAGAAACGGGTTTGAGTCCCCCTTCCTCCACATGCAGCTGCTGGTGTGACCTTGGGTCAGTTACAAGTTCTTTCAGAGCAGTTCTCTCAGGAGCAGTTCCCGAGAGAGCTCTCTCAGCCCCACCTGCCTCACAGGCAATGTTCCCTCTGAGCTGAGTTAGTGTGAGCTAGCTCACAGTTTTTTAGCCTCCAGCACTCACATTTTTGTCTTAGCTCAGGAAGGGATGGCTCCAGAGCAAGCTGAGTTATGCAGTAGCCAAATCGCTCGCTCACAGCTTTAATGCCAGTAGCTCACCAAGTAGAATTCTTGCTCACAAGCAGGGCTCCTTTTGTAGCAGGAACTCCTTTGCATATTAGGCGACACACCCCCTAATGTAGCCAATCCTCCAAGAGCTTACAGAGCTCTTCTAACAGGGGCTCCTGTAAGCTCTTGAAGGATTGGCTACATTAGGGGTGTGTCGCCTCATAGGCAAAGGAGTTCCTGCTACAGAAAAAGCCCTGCTCACAAGACTCCACAGCTTAGAGGGTGCATTGCTCACAGGGTGTCTGTTGTGGGGAGGGGGAAGGGAAAGGATTTTGTAAGCTGCTCTGAGACTCCTTCAGGTAGTGAAAGGCGGGGTATAAATCCAATCCCTTCTTCTTCTTCTTCTTCTTCTTCCTCTTCTTCTTCTTCTTCTTCTTCTTCTTCTTCTTCTTCTTCTTCTTCTTCGCAGAAGGAGGAAGGTCCATGTCTGACTGGTCGGAGGGATCTTTACTAGGCTGTTTCTCTCTCTCTTTTTTGCTGTCCCATTGCAGCCAACTTCAGGCAACCCAGAGAGGTTTTGAGACACTAGACGTTTGGAAGCGGTTTGCCATTCCCTGCCTCTGCATAGTGACCCTGGTATTCCCTGGTGGTCTACGGGGCTGGCTCGAGGTGTTTCGGCACCCTAAGCGGGGCACAGATGCCAACCTCCTGGTGGGGCCTGGAGACCCTTTTGCTACCTCCTCCTCTTCCCCCCCTGAGCTGTGCTGCCTCCTCCTGCACCCCGGCCGGGCATTCTGTACTGGTGGTGGCGGTGGAGAGGCGGCAGCGGTGGTGGGCACCCGGTTAGGGCGACGGGGGCTTTTGGGGGCGGCGGGGTGCCATTTGGCGCCCCTGAGGGCCAGTGTGCCCTAGGCAAGTGCCTAGTTCACCTAGGTGAGCCGGCACTGGTGGTCTCCCATCCACGTACTGACCAGGGCTGACCCTGCTTAGTTTCTGAGATCGGCTGAGATTGGGCTAGCCTGGGCTATCCAGGTCGGGAGTGGTTGGCCGTGGGCTGCCTCTGTAAAAACCAACATCTGTGCCTCTGTCAGTTTCATTTCCACTCCCTCTTTTCAAATACAATAGAAAAAGATGACTTGTGTTCTTGCTTAGTGACAGAGAGAGAAAAAAGAGAAAAGCCCTGACTATTATCTCAGATGCTGAACAAAGCAAAGGGGATGGTTTTACATGAGTTTGGCTGTGATTAAAATGTATTAAGCACAAGATCATTTTTGCTTCCTTGGGCATGCAGGGCATCCAATGAAACTGATGGGCAGTAGGTTCAGGACAGACAAAAGGAAATACTAGCTTACATAGAGAGTAATTAAAATGTGGAATTTGCTGCCAGAGGATGTAGTGATGGCCACAGGGATAAACAGCTTCAGAAGGGGTTTAGACAGATACATAGAGGACAAGTGTATCAATGGCTACTAGCCATGGTGACTGAGGGGAACCTCCACATTCAGAGGCACTAATCCTCCAAATCCCAGAGCCAGGAGGCTACATGAGGGGATGGCTTTGGCCTCTTTGCCCTGTTGTTGGACCTCCAGAGGAACTGGTTGCTCACTGTGTGAGACAGGATGCTGGACTGGATGGACCACTGGCCTGATCCAGCAAGTCTTATGTTCTGATGAAGGCCTTGGCCTCTCTACCTTGTTGTTGGACCTCCAGAGGAACTGGTTGATCCTTTCTCCAAGGAGTTCACTGCAGCATACATCAGTCTTCCTTCCTTCTTACAACAACCCTGTGAGGTAGGTGAGGCTAAGAGAGTGTGACTGTCCGGAGGTCACCCTGCAAGCCTCCATGGCAGTGCAAGGACTCGCACCTGGGTCTTCTACATTCTACACCCCGCTGACAAACAGTTTTTTTTTAAAGTTACAAAACTTCTGGGCTGCCTTTCCATCATGTTCAAATCAGGATGCAAACTATTAGATTTAAAACAAAGACACATCCCAAAATAAGACAAGATGTTATAAAGTTTTCAGGGGATTATGCATACTCATGGGTGATAGATCTGGATAGAACCTGGTGGTGAAAGATGCCATCAAGTCACAGCTGACAGAAGAAGAAGGAGAAGGAGGAGATTGGATTTATACCCCACCCTTCACTACCCGAAGGAGTCTCAGAGCGGCTTGCGATCTCCTTTCCTTTCCCCTCCCCACAACAGACATACTGAGAAATGGGTGGGGCTGAGAGAGCTCTTGAGAGAACAGCTCTGAGAGAACTTGTGACTGAGGTCAGCTGCATGTGGAGGAGGGGGGAATCAAACCCGGTTCTCCCAGATTAGAGTCTGTGATCCTAACCACTACACCAAACTGGTGAAGAAGAAGAAGAAGAAGAAGAAGAAGAAGAAGAAGAAGAAGAAGAAGAAGAAGAAGAAGAAGAGATTAGATTTATACCCTGCCCTTCACTTGGAATCTCAGGGTGGCTTACAAACTCCTTTCCCTTCCCCTCCCCACAACAGACACCCTGTGAGGTAGGTGGGGCTGAGAGAGCTCTTTCGAGGACTGCCCTTGAGAGAACAGCTCTGAGAGAACTTGCGACTGACCCAAGGTCAGCTGCATGTAGAGGAGGAGGGAATCAAACATTGTTCTCCCAGATTAGAGTCCATGATCCTAACCACTACACCAAACTGGCAAAGAAGAGTTTGGATTGATACCCCGCCCTTCACTTGGAGTCTCAGGGCGGCTTACAAACTCCTTTCCCTTCCCCTCCCCACAACAGACACCTTGTGAGGCAGGTGGGGCTGAGAGAGCTCTGACAGAAACTGCCCTTTTCCAAGAACAGCTGTGCCAGAGCTTGTGACTGACCCAAGGTCACATCAGCAGGTGCAAGTGGAGGAGTGGGGAATCAAACCCGGTTCTCCCAGATTAGAGTCCGCGCACTTAACCACTACACCAAACTGGCTCAAGAGGTATGCCTCATTTCCCCCTAGGGTTGCCAGGTGGTGGCAGGAGATCTCCTGGGATTACAACTGATCTTGAGGCAATGAAGAGCAGTTTGCCTGGAGAAAATGGTTGCTTTGGCAGGTGGACTCTATGGCATTATACCCCACTGAAGTCCCTCCCCTCCCCCAATCCTGCCCTCCTGAAGCTCCTCTCTGAAAATCTCCAGGTATTTCCCAACCCAGAGCTGGCAACCCTATCCCCCCAAAAAAAAAGAAAGACCTGCCAAACTGTACATGTAGATGTGCCACCAGCTCCTTCTCTTGCCAACCCGTGTGTGTGTGTGAAGTGCTGTTGAGTCGCTTCCAACTTCTGGCAACCCTGTGAATTAATGTCCTCCAGAACATTCTATCATGAACCACCTTGCTCAGGTCTTGCAAACGGAGGGCCGTGGCTGCCTTGACTGAGTCCACCCCTCTCATGATGTCATCCATCTCACTGAGTCCATCCATCTCATCCTAACACTGCCACAGGAGATGGTGGCAGCTACAAGCATGGGCAGCTTCAAGAGGGAATCAGATAAACATATGGAGCAGAGGTCCATCAGTGGCTGTTAGCCACAAGGTAGAGATAGGCGGCTCAAGTGGTTAAGACGCTGAACCGCAGGCTGTGGAAGGTCAGTAGTTCAGCAGTTCGAGACCGGAGAGTGCCGCATGACGGAGTGAGCTCCCGTCTCTAGTTCCAGCTCCTGCCAACCTAGCAGTTCGAAAGCAAGAAATTGCAAGTAGATAAATAGGTACCACTTCGGTGGGAAGGTAACATTCTTGGTGCTTGGGGGTGGGTCAGCAGTGGGAGGGCTTCTAGTGTCCTGGCCTCACTGCTGGACCTCCTGATGGCACCTGGTATTTTTGGCCACTGTGTGACAAAGTGTTGGACGGGATTGGCCTGATCCAACATTGGCTTCTCTTTTATGTTCTTATGTTCCTCTTTTCCCGCCGCCTTCCACTTTCCCCAGCATTCTTGTCTTTTCCCAGGCCCTCTTGTCTTCTCATAATGTGACCGAAGTACGATAGCCTCAGTTTAGTCATTTTAGCTTCTAGGGGGAGTTCAGGTTCCCCTCCTTCCCCTTCTCAACACTGGATAAAGGTCTAGAGGCCCACTGTCATAGTGTAGATTGCTGACCTGCCGCTGAAATGCTGATCACAAAAGCTGGAGGGTCCTTAAACCTAAAGTCTGGGATGCACAAGATACGGCAAGGAGCGAAGTTATCAAACCAAACTGGATACTGGAATAGTCCATTTGCAAGGGGGGGGGAAATAAAGAAGTCAGCATCGTTTAAGAACCAGGAACCCTTTTACGGTTGTTTCGTTTTTTGCCCTGAGACCTACATTTGAGTATTAATTAGCATAACTGTGCAGTATTTTCTTAAGTTCTACAACTCGTCAAAGTGTGTTGTGTTAAGTAAATATACACAGTTGTTTAGAACTGTCACGCTAACGGTGTAAATATGTACAATGTGGGGTTTTTTTTTTGGGGGGGGGTATAATTATAAGTTAGATAAGAAACATATTTTTAAAACCTCCTTGGCCCGTAAATGACTCTGAAATTGATATCTTTAATGGCGGGGGACAGTTTTTCTCGAAGGCCTTTAAATTACATTTTGACGGCAAAATCACATTGATTTGATGGGTTTGCTAGGGCGGCGAATGGGCGCGATGCCAGTGGGGAAATAATGGCCAGGAGGAAAATTTAGAACTTGATAGTATTGTTACTGGTGTTATTTGCAACTTTTTGTTGTTGTTGTTGTCCTCCTGGTTCTTTCCTCTCCGAGTGCTCTGTGAAAGAGGAGTGTAATATTTTATTGAGAATTTTAGCTTGCCAACTCTTCTTAACCCACAGTAGTTCATTTTTGTTTGGTTGTTCCCTGGAAGCCAGATTTTAGAGGACAGAGATAGTTTACCACATCCGGCACTTCGTATTTGGCTGTCACTGTGTTTGCGAAGCTCAGTCGAGTCTTTTCATCCAACTGCCTCTTTGTTTCATTAACCTGGATATCAAAAGCAGATTTTAAATAGTTACGATGACTACACTGCTAGAGCCTTCGTGGATGTATCAAGTGCCTTTTTAAAAATGTTTCTCCGCACGCTGTCAACATACTATGTATTTTTATGAGCCTTTTCTGATATTGGTGATATCGTGCTCGGAAAAGACATTAAGTAAAATTTATTTTTAAAAAAGTATTCTAGGCCTTTAGCACCCTAGGTAAAGGTAAAGGATCCTTGCTCGAGAGCCAGTCGAATCCAACTCTAGGGTGGCGGTGCTCATCTCCATTTCAAAGCCAAAGAGCCAGCGCTGTCCAGAGACATTTCCGTGGTCATGTGGCCGGCATGACTAAACACCAAGGCGCACGGAACGCTGTTACCTTCCTATTGAAGTGGTACCTATTTATCTACTTGTAATTTCTTGCTTTCGAACTGCTAGGTTGGCAGGAGCTGGAACTAGAGACGGGAGCTCACTCCGTCATGCGGCACTCTCCGGTCTCGAACTGCTGAACTACTGACTGACCTTCCACAGCCTGCAGTTCAGCATCTTAACCACTTGAGCCACCGCAGCTCCTTTAGCACCCTAGCAGCTCTTAATATTCACATTTCCCACACATTTGCTTAGCCATTTTTAAAACTCAGTTGCCTGATTTCTTCACATTAGGCAGCGACGTTTAAGGGGGGGAAGTAGCTATTGCTGGCAAACTCCCATCCTGACGGCCACTGATGTCATGGAAAGCTCACAAACATTCTAACTGCGGAGGGGAAGAGTCTGTCGAATAATGTCGGCAATCTCTCCTTGAACTGGGAAGAAAGCAGAAAGTTAGAGAAAATATTTTCTTGGAGTTTAGGTACACTGTGAGTACATGCAGTTGGCGAGGATGACTGAAAAGTAAGTAGAAAGGGTAGCGTGTTGTTAGAGAGTCTCAAAAGCAAGAGCTCTCTGTGCGGGGGTGATTCACGAATGTGGCAGCGCCGATAAAATCTGGATCCAACTTATGCTCTAGTCAGTCTGTGGCTGACCTACTTTCCACTTATTCACTCTTCTTTTCCTGCATTATGGAAGAGGGCAAAGGATGGATCCGCTGGAAAGGAAAGGAAAAAGGATCCCAATTCGGACGACGTTTCCGAGCTGACAGCCAGGCAGGCCCCACAATGCATTGAAATGTAGAGGGTTTTTGCTTCTGAAAAGGGTGCAAGGAAAGGCAGATAAAACACATGATTTGAACCAAAGGTCCTTTCCGCACGAGACCTTAGCTCAGGGGTGTGGAACTCATTTGTTACGAGGGCCAGATTTGACATAAACGAGACCCTGTTGGGCCGGGCCATGAGTGTCATAAAACGTAATGCCAGGTAGCGGAGATATAAACTTTATAAGGGACACAAACACAAAGGGTGTGTTTTTTTACATAAAATAAAATCATGCTTAAAACATCAGCACTCTTGCAATATTTTGTTTATTGAACAGTGTCTGATGACTGACACCTCTTGCTCTGCATTATCGCACCAAAGTGTCTGTGCTGTTGCAATCCTGAGTCTGCTGTTCGGGTGTGTATCTGTAAGCTGCAAACCTACGATGATGCGGCAGCAGCAGCAGAACTGGAAGAAGCAGCAGAAGACAGCCAGTTCCACTGCGGGGCTGATAGAAGCCCTCCGGGGGTCTGATGTGGCCCCCGGGCTGCATGTTTGTCACCCCTGGCTTAGATCCTGGTTCAACCCTGTCCCCGAACTCACATTCTACACTACATGCAAGTTCACCCCTGTAATTATCTCATGGTATTTTTACATTCCACACTACACTTGAGTTCACCCCTGTAATTATCTCGGGGTATTTTTTTGGTTTCCACATTACATTGAGGTCACCCTGGTTTTGCCCCACACTTGACCCGGGATAAACGGATGCTGTTGGTCCTTTCTGCACTTGGATCTCATCCCTGGTTTTATCAGAGTTCAACTCGGGACACAATAGCTTGCCTTTATCTCTGTTTATCCTGGGACAACTGTTTATCCTGGGACGACTGGGCAACTGTTTATCCTGGGACAAGTGTGGGACAAAACTGGGGTGACTTCAATGTAATGTGGAAACAAAAAAAAATACCCTGAGATTATTACAGGGGTGGACTCGAGTGTAACGTAGAATGTAAGTTCGGGGACAGGGTTGAACCAGGATTTAAGGTCTAGTGCGGAAAGGACCAGTTATAGTAAAGGTAAAGGCTCCCTTGCTTGAAAGCCAGTCGAATCTGACTCTAGGGTTGCGGTGCTCATCTCCGTTTCAAAGCCGAAGAGCCAGCGCTGTCTGAAGACGTTTCCGTGGTCATGTGGCCGGCATGACTAAACACCAAGGCGCACGGAATGCTGTTACCTTCCCACCGAAGTGGTACCTATTTATCTACTTGCAATTTCTTGCTTTCGAACTGCTAGGTTGGCAGGAGCTGGAACTAGAGACAGGAGCTCACTCCGTTATGAGGCACTCGGGTCTCGAACTGCTGAACTACTGACCTTCCATAGCCTGCAGTTCAGTATCTTAACCACTTGAGCCACCGCAGCTCCAGGACCAGTTATAACCAGGGATAAATGTGTCGCAAGGTGAACTCTGATAAAACCAGGGATGGGATCCAAGTGCGGAAAGGACCAAAATCACACTCAGCTCCTTCCCATGCAGGTGCAGCCAGGGAGGGGGGCGGATGAAAATAATTACTACGGGGGGGGTAGAATGGAGCTGCAGTTGAGGCCACTATGGACCTCCCCATGTCCCAACTTTCTCACACCTCCCGGTGCTATCAAAAATATCCCCCCCCAGCATTGTTCCCATTGGAGGGAAGATGGTGTGACATAGCCCAATCTCATGAGATCTTGGAAGCTGAACAGAATCAGTACTTGGATGGGAGTCCACCAAGGATGGCTCTGCAGAGGAAGGCCATGGCAAAACCACCTCTGCTTCTCACTCGCCTTGAAAGCCCCTTCCTGGGGTCGCCATAAGTCAGTTGTGACTTGATGGCTTTTCCATAGGGGAGGGAAGGCAGTATTGGTACAGCCCTATCTCATCAGGTCTCAGAAGCTAAGCATGGTCAGTACTTGGAAGGGAGACCACCAAGGAAGACTCTGCAGGGGAAGGCAATGGCAAACCACCTCTGCTTCTCCCTTGCCTTGAAAGTCCCTTGCTATGGTTGCCATAAGTCTTGGATGGCAGACCACCAAGGAAGGCTCCACAGAGGAAGGCCATGGCCAACCACCTCTGCTTCTCCCTTGCCTTGAAAGCCCCTTGCTGCAGTTGCCATAAGTCTTGGATGGCAGATCACCAAGGAAGGCTCTGCAGAGGAAGGCCATGGCCAACCACCTCTGCTTCTCCCTTGCCTTGAAAGCCCCTTGCTGGGGTCGCCATAAGTCTTGGATGGGAGACCACCAAGGAAGGCTCTGCAGAGGAAGGCCATGGCCAATCATTTCTGCTTCTTGCTTGCCTTGAAAGCCAGTTGCTGGGGTTGCCATAAATTGGTTGCAACTTGACAGAATTTATGTACGTATGCTGTGCCTGGGGGAAGAGGCAGCCTCAAGGAACAGCATTTTTGGGGGGTGGCATTTGGGCTGCAAGAAGACGGGGGCGGGGGAGAGAAAGTTTTGCTTCAATTGTGGAAATCCTCCTACTCTGCAGAAATGCTCCAGTGGATCCAATTCGGGGTTTACAGGTCATCTTGCTCCTTCTTAATTTTTTTTTTTAACCTGACCACCTTTGAAAAACTGATAAATATGGAAAAATGTTTGTCTGAAAGTTTATTGTTGTTCGTGAATCAGTAGGATTCAAAAACCAGGGATACGGATTAAGTGAAATACGGAGGAACCAAAACCACATCTGAATATAAAACAAACTGGATATACTTTTAAAATGGTTTGCCCTGGCTTGGCATATAATATTGCCTTGTTTGTCTACTGCCACTTCTAATAAAGCTATTTTAAATAGCATGCCTGTCCTGCTGCTAATTAAAAAACTCGATTTTCTGTAAAATGGGAGATGAGAAACAGCAAAACGTGTGTCTCGCCTGCTCACCAGCGGGGCAACCAGACAGCTTAGGAAAGGTGTTCTCCACCACCCCAAATGCAATGCTTGAAATAATTCAGAATATTTCTGTAATGGCCATCAAGACGAAGAAGAGATTGGATTTATTCCCCGCCCTTCACTAACCAAAGGAGTCTCAGAGTGACTTACAATCTCCTTTCCCTTCTCCTAACCCCACAACAGACACCCTGTGAGGCAGGTGGGGCTGAGAAGAGCTCTTTCAAGGATTGCTCGTGAAAGAACAGCTCTGAGAGAACTTGTGACTGGCCCAAGGTCACTACAGCAGCTGCATGTGGAGGAGTGGGGAATCAAACCTGGTTTTCCCAGATTAGACTCCATACTCCTAAGCACTACACTAAACTGGCTCTAATATTGCTTTGTTTGTCTACTATGGCTCTGAAAGAACCCAAGGTCACACCATCAAGTAAAGTCCGAGGCATTCGTTGATCTGAACATGAATTAATGTGTCTCTTCCGGAACCTGAATATACAAAATATATGAGTCAATTCTCGGCCTTTCCCCCCACTATCGAAAGAACATAAAGACAGCTGTGTCAGATCCAGCCAATGGATCCAACCAACAACAATGAGAGGCAGCATGGTGTAGTAGTTAAAGTGCCAGACTATTATCTGGGAAACCCAGGTCTGAATCCCCACTCGTGTTATGGAAGCTTGCTAGATGACCTTGGACCAGTCCCATATTCTCAGCCTAATTTACCTCACAGGGTTGTTGTGAAATGGAGGAGAGGAGAATGATGTAAGTCTCTTTGGTTCTCCATTGGGAGAGAAGGAAGGGATAGAAATAAACACGGCTCTTTTTGTAGCAGGGACTCCTTTGCATATTAGGTGACACACCCTTAATGTAGCCAATCCTCCAAGAGGTTACAGAGGTCTTCTTACAGGGGCTGCTGTAAGCTCTTGGAGGATTGGCTACATTAGGGGTGTGACAGCTAATATGCAAAGGAGTTCCTGCTACAAAAAGAGCCCTGGAAATAAAGTAAGTAAATAAATACATCTAGGACTGCCACGGCAACCCTGGCAACTCTCAGAAGGGTCAGAGGCAGAGACTGGGTGTGTGCGTGACATTGGCTGCATTCCAACATTACTTCCAGGAAAAAACAGGAAGTGATGCAGGGTAGCTCCAGGAAATGCTGGAAACTCTATGGCAGTTCTAGTTGGATCTAATGGAACACTTCAACTGATTAAAGAGGGGAGTGATTTTTGCTGGTTCTCCCCTCCTGCGGCAGCCCTCTGACTCCCCTCTAGGGTTACCAACCTCCAGAAGTTGGCAACCCTACTGTTGTCATATAGTAGCACAGACCTTGTAAATTCCAACAAAAACTCCCCCCCCCAAAAAAAAAAAAGTGGGCAGAGAGAAAGATGAGCAAAGGAGGAGTTGGAAGACTTATTATGTTACATACACTCTGGAACAAAATCACTAGAAATATATTCCTCTAGGGGAGAAAAAAGACCAACTGTTGTCCCATTCAATGTGCAGGCTACAATAGAAATATCCTTTATACCTATAAGCTGTGCTTATAAGGGGTGCTGTCACACAAAATTTTAGCTGGCAGCTCAGAGATTTTAGCTTCAGCTCACAAGTAAACTGAGAAGGCATTTTCCCCTCTGTTGGAAACAATGGAGGATGGGGCATTGACTTCTGGGGCCCATAGAATTGGACCCCCCAGCCTAATCTTTTTGAAACTTGGGGTTTTTTTCAGGAGAGGCACCAATTTGGTGCCTCTACCTCAAAAAAAAAGCCCCCCAAAGCCCCAGATACCCCCAGATCAATTCTCCATTATAGCCTATGGGGCCCATTGACTATAAGGGTCCCCATAGGCTATAATGGAGTTGGAAAAAAATTGATTTTTTTTTTTGCACACCCCTATTATGCTTTTCAGGATGAATTGTAAGCTGCCTTGAGTCACAGGAAAAAGTACAATATAAAGATTTGAATCAATAAGTAGTTTGGTCAGACTGATAACATTTGAGCAACTTCCTGTTTGTTAGGTTAGGTAGGGTTCTGACAGTGATTGTTCCACCTCTGTTATACTTGACCTTTAATTTGTCATATTTCACTAAAAAACCCTGAGTAGATTGCAAGTGTTCCCACTCCCCCAGAAGTGCTGGTATTTTTCCTAAGGGTGACAGTCTGAGGCCAGGTCTACCAATATAGTGGACTGGGGTGGGTAACTTCTTCTTTGGAGGCCAGGTCTACCAATGTAGTGGCAAGGGGTGGGTAGACCGGTTCTCCGAAAGCCAGGTTACCAATGTAGTGGAAAGGGGTGGGTAGACCTGTTCCCCAGAGGTCAGGTCTACCAATATAGAGGACAACATTTTCTGTAATGAAATTTTACTGGATTCTGTTTTCTTTTATAATGTGTAAGTTATTCTTAAAATATAGTCTAAATACATAGTCAGGGAAATAATCTTCTAAAAAACTAATTTACGCAGTAATCAAACGTATTCTCGCTCAGAACTTTAATGCTACTAGCTTTTTTCCGCTCACGAGTTTCTCGCTCACGAATTTCTGCTCACAACACTGTGGAGTGTAGAGGGAACATTGGTCATGTTCGTTTTCTTCTGAGCAAGAGGTGGCATTAGGAAGTGCTGGAGGGTAGCCGGCTGTCCCAGGGCTGGCCACACACCCAGGGTGACTGAGTCCACCAATCTGTGAGCATCCAGGAGACAACCAAACAATAATATTAGTCAGATGTGATGACCAAATCGGGTTGCCTGGTGCAAAGATCATGCCAGTGGGGGAGGGGCAACGCCTTTCCAGGAGTGGGGGGCGGAGCACTGCGATGTGATGACATCACACGGAAGTGATGTCATCACATTGGCGATGTTGCGGGTGATGTTATAAAGTAATAAAGTAATGGAAGCTGTAAAAGGTAAGAAGGATTCCTTTAAGCGGTGGAAAGCTAGTCTTAGTGAGGTTGATAAAAGGGAACACAGACTATGGCAAATAAAATGCAAGTCTGTGATCAGGCAAGCAAAAAGGGAATATGAGGAGCATATCGCAAAAAACATAAAGACCAACAATAAAACTTTCTTCAAATACATTAGAAGTAGGAAGCCAGCCAGGGAGGCAGTGGGGCCCTTGGATGACCAAGGGGTAAAAGGAGTAGTGAAGGATGATAGGGAAATGGCTGAGAAGCTGAATGCATTTTTTGCCTCTGTCTTCACTGTGGAAGAGGAGAAGTGCTTGCCCACTCCAGAAGCACCGATTTCGGGAGGGGGTTTGAAAGACCTGAATCAGATTGCAGTAACAAGAGAGGAAGTCCTCCGACTGATGGACAATTTAAAAACTAATAAATCACCAGGCCCGGATGGCATTCATCCGAGAGTTCTGAAAGAACTCAGATGTGAACTTGTGGATCTCCTGACAAAAATATGTAATCTTTCTTTAAAATCTGCCTCCATTCCTGAGGACTGGAAGGTAGCTAATGTCACTCCCATCTTTAAAAAGGGCTCCAGGGAGATCTGGGAAATTACAGGCCAGTCAGTCTGACATCGATACCGGGTAAGTTGGTGGAAACTGTTATTAAGGAAAGAATTAGTAGGCACATTGATGAACAAAAACTATTGAGGCAGGCTCAGCATGGGTTCTGTAAGGGAAGATCTTGTCTCACTAACCTGTTAGTGTTTTTTGAGGGAGTGAACAAACATGTGGACAAGGGGGACCCAATAGATATTATTTACCTTGACTTCTGGAAAGCTTTTGATACAGTTCCTCATCAAAGGCTCCTAAGTAAGCTCAATAGTCATGGGATAAAAGGACAAGTCCTCTTGTGGATCAAAAACTGGCTTATAAATAGGAAACAGAGAGTGAGTATAAATGGGAAACTTTCTCAGTGGAGGGTGGTAAGCAGTGGGGTACCACAGGGATCAGTACTCGGTCCGATGCTTTTTAACTTGTTTATTAACGATTTGGAATTGGGAGTAAGCAGTGATGTGGCTAAATTTGCAGATGACACAAAGTTGTTCAGGGTGGTGAAAACCAGGGAGGATTGTGAGGCACTCCAAAGGGATCTGTTGAGGATGGGTGAGTGGGCGTCAACGTGGCAAATGGGGTTCAATGTGGCCAAGTGCAAAGTGATGCACATTGGAGCCAAAAATCCTAAATATAAATACATGTTGATGGGGTCTGATCTGGCAGAGACGGACCAAGAGAGAGATCTTGGAGTCGTAGTGGATAACTCGCTGAAAATGTCTACACAATGTGTAGCTGCAATAAAGAAGGCCAACGCTATGCTGGGGATTATTAGGAAGGGAATTGATAACAAATCAGCCAGTATCATCATGCCCCTGTATAAATCATTGGTGCGACCTCATTTGGAATACTGTGTACAGTTCTGGTCACCACATCTCAAAAAGGATATTATAGCATTGGAAAAAGTGCAGAGAAGGGCAACTAGAATGATAAAAGGGTTGGAACACCTTCCCTATGAAGAAAGGTTAAAACGCTTGGGGCTCTTTAGCTTGGAGAAACGATGGCTGAGAGGTGACATGATCGAGGTTTATAAGATTATGAATGGGATTGAGCAGGTTGAGAAAGAAGTACTTTTCTCCCTTTCTCACAATACAAGAACTCGTGGGCACTCTATGAAATTGCTGAGCAGTCGGGTTAGAACAGATAAAAGGAAATACTTCTTCACCCAAAGAGTGATTAACATATGGAATTCACTGCCACAGGAGGTGGTGGCAGCTGCAAGCATGGACAGTTTCAAGAGGAAATTAGATAAACATATGGAGCAGAAGTCCACCAGGGGCTATTAGCCACAGGGTATAGATGGGAACTCTCAGTCTGGGGCAGGTGATGCACTCTATTCTTGGTGCTGGAGGGGGCAGCGGTGGGAGGGCTTCTGGTGCCCTGGCCTCACTGCTGGATCTCCTGATGGCACCTGGTATATTTTGGCCGCTGTGTGACAGAGTGTTGGACTAGATGGGCCATTGGCCTGATTCAACATTGGCTTCTCTTATGTTCTTATGATGTTCTGGTTTTGGGGCAAAACTCTATGGTAGAATCACCCTCAAACCATAGAGTTTTGCCCCCAAACTAGAGTGTCACTGTGCAAGATCACTGCCGTGATGACGTCACTTCTGCATGACATAGGCATGTCGCGTTGGAGGACACTGGAATCGGCTGCCCGGGGAGGTGTTGAGCTCCCCCTCCCTTGCCGTCTTGAAGCAGCGGCTGGACAAACCCTTGTCAGGGATGCTCTGGGCTGATCCTGCATTGAGCCGGGGCTGGACTAGGTGGTCGGTGTGGCCCTTCCCAACTCCGTGATCCTATAATTCAACGAGATCCCCAGCGACCACCTGGAGGTTGGCAGCCCTAATTGATCGGCGTATGGTCTATTATTCTTGAGACGGTGAGTTTCCAGAAGGATCTCAGCGGAGTTTTTTTTGACAGGGAGGAACCACGGCCGGGTTTGATGGGCTGAGAAGCGGCTGATGGGGATGGCTGATCGTGTTTTTGGACAGGCAAAAGGCGGCACAAATGAGGCAGGGAGAGAAGCGGGCCCGGAGGTCTCCCTCGGAGGACAGCCTGACCCCTCGTCCGGAGCCAGTTTCCCCGCTGCTCCCCTATAATTGGCTACGGCAGATGAAGCTCCTGGAACGCACCAGACGTTTTTCCGATCCCGGAGCTGGCAATGAAGAGAGGCGCGGTTGAGAGAGTGGGGGCATCGGCGACAGGCCTCTCTAGAGCCTCCGCTTATTTACTGGCTAAATGATGGAGAAGGAGCAGTTTCCTGTATATGACTGCGGCTTCCCCCCCAACATCCAGAGAAATAGGGCTGTCAGGCCAAGACTGGCAACCAGTGGGAAGTTTAGGACGCGGGGACATGGGACACTGACGTCACTACATCACTTCCGGGTACAAGCCGGATAGAGTTGCCAGGTCTGGGTTGGGAAATACCTGGAGACTTTGGGGGTGGATCCAGGAGAGGGCGGGGTTTGGGGAGGGGAGGGGCCTCAGCATGGCCCAATGCCACAGAGCAGCCATTTTCTCCAGGGGAGCTGATCTCTGACAACTGGAGACCAGTTGTAAAAGTGGGAGATCTCCAGGCCCCACCTGGAGGCTGGCAAGCCTAAAGCTGGAAGTGACGATGGGTAGCTCTAGGAATCAGGACAGACAACAGGACAGACAAACGCTCCTAATGTAGTGATTAAAATGGGGAATTCACTGCCAGAGGACGTTGTGATGGCAACTAGGGATGCCGGGCCCCACTGCCCGTGGGGGCAGGAGTCTTCCACTGCCAGGCCCACCTCTCTGCCATCAGCCAGCAGGGGGGAATGGCCATCACCCCCCCCCAAAAAAGAGAGGTTAAGTGTGTGGACTCTGATCTGGGAGAACCGGATTTGATTCCCCACTCCTCCACTTGCAGCTGCTGGATGACCTTGGGCAAGCCATAGTTCTGACAAGAGCTGTCCTTGAAAGAGCAGTTCTCAAGACAGCACTCTCAGCCCCGCCTACCTCACAGGGTGTCTGTTGTGGGGAGGGGAAGGGAAAGGAGTTTGTAAGCCGCTCTGAGACTTCAAGTGAAGGGTGGAGTATAGATCCAATCTCTTTCCTTCTTCAGCAATGTGCCTACATGACCCAGAAGTGACAGAGGCACCACAGGGACAACACTCTGGGTTTTTTTGAGCAAAAAACTCTATGGTAGAAGCTAATTCTACCATAGAGTTTTGCCCCCAAACCAGTGCATCACCCAGCAACATCCCTACATCACTTCCCGGTCACAGAGGCACATCGCTGAAATGCTGGGCATTCCTCCCTGCTCCCAGCAAGGGCACCTTCCACCCCCCACCAGCTGCTCGAAGGGACCTGGCAGCTTTAAAGGGGGAGGAGACAGATTCCTAGAGGAGAGGTCTGCCTGTGGTAAGGTTGTGTCCCAGTTCAGGCAGGCACTTGGGGTGAGAGGTCCGAAAACAGCCCATGGTATAAAGCACAGTTGGTCGGAAGTCCAACCAGAAGGGCGAATTCAAAGAGCACAAGCTTTGGCGGGCTCTTCAGGCGGGTGGAAATTCCACCCCAGCTGACCTTCTCTGGGCTACTTCCGGTTCCAGGTCTACTTCCGGTTGGGGGAGACTCTCTGCTTTTTGGGCAAAACTCTGTGGTTTGAAGCCAAATCTACCACAGAGTTTCGCCCAAAAACCAGAGTGCCACCCCTGACTGGAAGTAGACCCCAAACTGGAAGTAGGCCTGAAAATGCCCGACATCACTTCTGGTCTCCCAGAAGGACATTGGGAGGTCCACCCCCACTGGCCAGGTAAGTCAACCTGGCAACCCTAGTCACAGTCGAGAAGATCAAAGCCCACGGAAGTCCAAAGCATAGCACACAAGGGGTTGTAGACAAGTTCCTTCCATGCTGGCTCTGCCTCCTCTGGCTGCTTTTATTAGGAGTCATTCTAGGCCCAGGTGCAACTCCTCCACCTGCTGAGTCATCCAGGGACAGGTGCAAGTCCTCAGAGGCTGAGCAGCCTCCAGAACCGTTAGCCCTGATCCTGGGGTGACTGAGGGTCACAGGCAGAGGTTGATCTGTGCTGGGCTGCCAACTGTCCACTACAGCGCTGCTCTATGGTTTTACTATAGAGTTTCAGCCCATTCCTAGGGAGGCGTGACATCACTTCTCCTCCCCCCCGGAAGTGATGTCACACCATTGCCTGTAGGTCATCCCCATTTTCCCACCCTTCCAGTCTCCCTAGGAGGAGCCGACTTGTCAAAAACCACCAATGAAATTAAGTGACCTAGACAGGATTTGAACTCAGAATCTGCTGAGTCGTGGCTGATTCTCTTATTCCCCTGCAGCGGCTTGGCTGCACCTTTGTGTTTCTTGGCTCCTTTTTCTCCAGCAACCTTACTTCCTTTAAAGGACAGCTGTGAAACATGAATAATTATGCTAGAACATCGTATAAATATTAAAGGATGGTTTTCCCCCTCCCCTCTCCCACTAAACCAATTCTACTCAGACCTTTTTTAAAAAAAGAAATCATCTTAGGCAATTATTTTATCATGTCTCTTGGAACGATTCTGCTTTTCTGGCTCTCCTGTCTTAATGTAAGCTGCATTGTTCTTCTTTCCTTTTTTTTTTTAAATCCAACGGTTCTTGGCCTTCTGCATTTGAATGGATGACTGTGTTTGCCTTATAAGAGGTACCAAAGTTTGGTAGAAAGCAAGATATTAGCTGCTGCAGTGACTTTGTTGAAAGCATGGAGATTTAACAGCAAGTATATCGAGAGATTTAAAGGTATTATAATGTAAAGGATAAAGGGGCTGTGGTGGCTCAGAGGTGAAGATGCTGAGCTGCAGACTGGAAGGTCTGTAGTTTGGCAGTTCGAGACCCGAGTGCTGCGTGATGGAGTGAGCTCCCCTCTCTGGCCCCAGCTCCTGCCAACCTACCAGTCCGAAAGCAAGAAATTGCAAGTAGATAAATAGGTACCGCTTCAGTGGGAAGGTAACAGTGTTCTGTGCTCCTCGGTGTTTAGTGCTGGTCACATGACCATGGAGAAGTCTTCAGACTGCGCCGGCTCTTCGGCTTGGAAACAGAGAGGAGCACTGCAACCCTAGAGTCGGATTCGGCTTGCTTTCGAGAAAGGGAAACCTTTACCTTTAATGTAAAGGAAGCTGGATGCAAGAGGCAATTTGGGGACAGCCTGGGCCCCAGTGGAACAGCTTCTGGCTTGCATGCAGGAGGTCTTATGTTCAAGTCCTGCTAGCCCAAGTTCAGTCCTCTCCTCATGGGAGATGTGGTTTGCCAGCTGGGGTAGATGGTTGCCAGTTCAGGGTTGGGAAATACCTGGAGATTTGAGAAGTGGAGCTGGGGGGAGGGACCTCAGCAGGGTATAAGGCCATAGAGCCCACCCTCCAAAGCAGCCATTTTCTCCAGGGGAACTGATCTCTGTCATCTGGAGAACAGCTGTAACAGCAGGAGCAGAGGTCCATCAGTGGCTATTAGCCACAAGGTATAGACAGGAAGTCTCGCTCTGGGGCAAGGGATCCTCTGTATTCTTGGTGCAACAGTGGGAGGGCCTCTAGTGTCCTGGCCCCACTGGTGGACCTCCTGATGGCACCTGGTATTTCTGGCCACTGTGTGACACAAGAGTGTTAGACTGGACAGGCCATTGGCCTGATCCAACACTGGCTTCTCTTATGTTCTTATGTTCAGGAGATCTCCAGGTAGCACAGGGTTGCCGTTGAGAAGATAGAATGGAGGAAGGGCGAATGATGTAAACTGTTAGATTCAAACCCAGTTGCACTTAGAGGCCAACAAGGTTTTTGGAGTGTGAGCTTTTGAGAGTCAAAGCTCTCCTCATCAGTAAATGATGCTGCTGCCGGCAGAAATGAAGGTAGTGGTGGTGGTTGGTGGCTTTAGCCCCTTTTCTTAGGAAGGACACATGGAGCCAGAGAAAAGGGGTGAAAAGCCCCAAGCGCTGCTGTTTCCACTGGTGAAAGTGGGGGTAGGAAAAGGGTTGCCAGCTGTGCATTGGGACCTGGAGATTGGGGGCGGGGTGGAGACTGAGGAGGGCGGGGTTTGGTGGGGGGAGGGATTTCAGTGGGCTCCACTGTCCAAAGTGGGCCATTTTCTCTAGAACTGATCACTGTCACCTGGCCCTTTCTTATGTGCCCAGGGAAATGCTGATCGCCACTTTGGGGTCAGGAAGCAATTGTTCTCCAGGCCAGTTGGGCCGGGGATCCTGGAGGGTTTTTTGGTAATCTTCTGACAGCCAGTTTGGTGTAATGGTTAGGCGCAGACTCTAATCTGGGAGAGCCGGGTCTGATTCCCCACTCTTCCTCCACATGCAACTGCTGGTGTGACCTTGGGTCAGTCATGAGTTCTCTCCAAGCTGTTCTCTCCAGGGCAGTTCTCTGGAGAGCTCTCTCAGCCCCACCTACCTCACAGGGTGTCCATTATGGGGAAGGGAAGGGGAAGGAGATTGTAAGCCACTCTGAGACTCCTTCGGGTAGTGAAGGGTGGGGTATAAATCCAATCTCCTCCTCCTCTTCTGGAACAGGGGTCATGGGAGTGGGGGGAGGTATTTGTGAATTTCCTGCAGGGGGTTGGACTAGATGACCCTGGAGTCCCCTTGCCAACTCTATGATCCTATGGAGAACAGCTGTAATAGCAGGAAATCTCCAGCTATTGCCTGGAGGCTGGCAACACTAGGTCAGAAGGAAACTGGACATGCCTTTTCTCCCCTCGCGGTGCTTAGTGAATGAGCGCTGCTTAAGGTGAGTCGTCCCGATGCACCTCTGACTGCGAATCCAGTCTCACACCCGTGACTCTTGGACATGTCAGGAATAACCTCCGTTTCTGCCCTCGCTGTAACTCCAGGCAGTAAAAATGCTGCCTTTGTTTGAGTTTCCTGCAAAGGCTGTCTCCCCCCCCACACCTTTCTTAGTATAGCCGCAGAGCTCTCCTGGCTCAACGCTCCAGCTGCCAATTGACAAAGCGTGTGCCCCCCCCGCCCCCAACCGGTGTAGGTTCTTCAAACCTGGAACTGAATATCTTCAAAAAAAGAGAAAGAAAGCCCTTTGTCAGAGAGGCCACTCTAAGCCGCAAATGCTATGTGACTTTGCTGTGTCCCGAAATAGGGCCGTCCGCATGTATCTGGAGTGCGCAGACATAATCCAACGTGATTTGAGATGGACCATAGAATGAAGGGCCGTCAGGAATCCTCGCTGCCTGCAGGGGTTATTAAATTGGCTCGACTTATATTGGATTACTGGGCTCTGTGCTTTACTTACGAGAACTAGCTGATTCACACAAACTCCGTGTCTTCCGAGGTCACCAAGTCTCCCTCGGTGGCGGAAGGCTTCCTGCTAGGAACTCACTCTTCTGGGGTTGGGAACCTCCAGGTGGGGCCTGGAGATCTCCTGGAATTGTGACTGAGTTCCAGATGACAGAGATCAGTTTCCCTGGAGAAAATGGCTGCTTTGGAGGGTGGGCTCTGTGGCGTTGGTACCTCGCTGAGGTCTTGTAACTCCCCAAACCCTGTCCTCCCTTAGACTCGCCCCCCAAATCTTCAGGAATTTCCCAACTCAAAGTTGGCAACCTGACACCCTCTCCATCACCACTACTCTAGGCAGTGGGAGAAAAAAAAAACCCTGTTGTTGCACATAATGTGACGTCACTTCCAGGGAAAACCAGGAGTGACATCATGTCACTCTAGGAACTTGCCTGAAGCTCTATGGTTTCATGTGATGGTGGCTCCCCCCACATCCCTTTCTCCCACTGGGTAAGAGCCATTGGCTAGCAACCCTAATGTCCACCCATTTCACTCTCCACAAGGTATACTTGTACTACCTAGCCTCTTTCTGTCTTCCTTCCTTCTCTACCTTCCTCTTTCTTTTCTTCCTTCCTTCCTTCTCTTCCTTCTTTCTTCCTTACATAAGAACATGAGAAGCCAATGTTGAATCAGGCCAATGGCCCATCTAGTCCAACACTCTGTCACACAGCGGCCAAAATATACCAGGTGCCATCAGGAGGTCCAGCAGTGGGGCCAGGACACTAGAAGCCCTCCCACTGCTGCCCCCTCCAGCACCAAGAATAGAGTGCATCACCTGCCCCAGACTGAGAGTTCCCATCTATACCCTGTGGCTAATAGCCACTGATGGGCTTCTGCTCCATATGTTTATCTAATTCCCTCTTGAAACTGTCCACGCTTGTAGCTGCCACCACCTCCTGTGGCAGTGAATTCCATATGTTAATCACTCTTTGGGTGAAGAAGTACTTCCTTTTATCTGTTCTAACCCGACTGCTCAGCAATTTCATGGAGTGCCCACGAGTTCTTGTATTGTGAGAAAGGGAGAAAAGTCCTTCTTTCTCAACCTGCTCAATCCCATTCATAATCTTATAAACCTCAATCATGTCACCTCTCAGCCATTGTTTCTCCAAGCTAAAGAGCCCCAAGCGTTTTAACCTTTCTTCATAGGGAAGGTGTTCCAACCCTTTTATCATTCTAGTTGCCCTTCCTTCTCTTCCTTCCTTCTTTCTTTCCATTCATCCTTCCTTCCATTCTCTTTCTCTGTCTTCCTTCTCTTCCTTCATTTCTTCCTTCCATTCTTTCTCTGTCTTCCCTCTTTCCCTTCCTTCCTTCATTTCTTTCTCCCTTCCATTCTTTCTCTGTCTTCCTTCCTTCCCTTCCTTCCTTCTTTCCATTGTTTCTCCCTCCCTCCCTCCATTTTGAACTTTAAGACATCTATACCCTACTTTTCTTCACAATGGGGACTCACAGCAGCTCTCCCCTTTCCTATTTCATCCTCACAACAACCCTGTGAAGCAGACTAGGCTGAGCAGTAGGGTTACTAACCTCCAGGTGGCACCGGGAGATCTCCCGCTATTACGATTGGTCTCCAGATGACCGAGATCAGTTCCCCTGGAGAAAATGGCTGCTTTCGAGGGTGGGCTGTATAGCATTGTACCCCAGTGAGGTTCCTCCCCTCTCCAGACCCTGTCCTCCCCAGGCTCCACCCCCCAAACCTCCAGGTATTTCCCAACCCAGAGGTGGCAACCTACTGAGCAAGAATAATGGGCCCCAAACAATTGATCTTCCATGGTAACCACTACACAGCACTGCCTCTCTGGTGTCAGAGGACTGGAATAAGCTTCCCTAAGTAGTTTCCAACCATGCAGTTGCTGCCTTCTCTCCTCATCCCCCAAAACCCAAAGGTCTTCAAGAATAGTCTAGACTTGCCCTGACCTGGATAGCCCCGGCAAGCCCGATCTCATCAGATCTCGGAAGCTAAGCAGGACCGACCCTGGCAAGTACTTGGAAGGGAGACCTCCAAGGAATACCTGGGCTAGGATGCAGAGGCAGGCAATAATAAGCCACCTCTCTGAAACGTCCCAGCCCCACTTGTGGTTGCCAGAAGTCAACCATGGTTTGCAGATGTACACATACACACACACACTACTCCCCCCCCCCAAAAAAGTCTTGACTTCCCTCTGTTGGATTTGGTGTAGTGGTCAGGAACGCAGACTCTGGGAGAACTGGGTTTGATTCCCCACTCCTCTACATACAGCTGCTGGTGTGACCTTGGGTCAGTCACAAGTTCTCTCAGAGTCATTCTCTCATGAGCGGTCCTCAAAAGGGCTCTCTCAGCCCCACCTACCATGCAGGGTGCCTGTTGTGGGGAGGGGAAGAGAAAGGAGATTGTAAGGCACTCTGAGACTCCTTCAGGTAGTGAAGGGCGGGGTATAAATCTTTCCGTTCTTCTTTTCTCTAATATAAGCCACCCTGAATATATATTCTTAAATAGAAAGAGGGAGTGTAAACCTTCTAATAAATAAATACATTCTGAGAGAAAGATGTTATTAAAAAGAGATCATATGAGCCATCAAACCGTATGCGTAAACTGTGTGTGGGGGGAACTAACTACAACAGTTTTGGAAGGTGGCTTCTATGGCTTTATAGCTCTACATTTTCTCAACTGGGAGGTAAAAGTGCAACTCAAAACCACATTTCAAATACCTCGGGGCAATGCTGTACTGGCTGCAAAGTCACTCCTGAACGGCCATAGAACAGCCATAAATCTATGCAGAAGGTACAGTTAAATCCTGCAGTCAAAGCAAAGTGGCACGGAGTGTGGAAGCTACCATAAAACCTGATGGTCAAAGGAAGTGAAAGCGGCATGCAATGCAGAGGGGGAATTTCTGTTCCGACGTGGGTTTGGTAAAACAACAGAGGGAAAAGCCAAGGCAGAATCAGCCCGTGTTTTTCCCAGTAACCCCGAAGTATTACTAAGCGGACTGCAGAAAGCTCGGAAAGGATCTCTCCAAGGGAAGCGAAAGAGCAACAAGTTTTGGTGTCGGGGAGTCTAAAGTAATAAACATTGGGGCAAAAAGATCCCAACCTCCGGGATGCATTGCTGGAATGAAAACAACGTGGTGGGGTGTGTTCGGGAAGAGAGATGTTTAGTCACGGTGGAAAATCATGATGAGAATGTCAACTTGGTCTGCGGCGGCAGTCGGAAAAAAAGAGACAGATTTCATGCTGGGGATTTACGGACCACAAATAAACTGCAATGCCTTTATATAGGTCTCCAACGCGGCTGCATTCGGAATATCGTATATTTATTCTGGCTGTCCCTTCTCAGAAATAAAAATGTTGGGCTAGAAAGGGTACCGGAAAAGGCAACCTGTTGCCAGTTCTGGATTGGGAAATACCTGGAGATTTGTGGGGGTGGAGTCTGAGGAGGGCGGGGTTTGGGGAGGGGAGGGACCTCAGACAGGGTAGAATGGCATGGCGTTCGCCTTCCAAGGTGGCCGTTTGCTCCAGGGGGAATTATCTCTCTGCCGCCTGGAGATCAGTCGCAGTCCCAGGAAATCTCCAGCTACCACCTGGAGGTTGGCAACACCAAAAATGACTGAGGGGGTTGGAGCACCTTCCCCCAAAGAAAGGCTGAGGAATTTGAAGGTTTTTAGGTTTTAAGAAAGGGGGATAAGGGGGGAAACATGATAAAGGTTTACAAAATTAGGAGTGATGTCATCGTGCCGGGCACGTTGGGTTTGCTGGAGCGCTTTGGGGGTGGGGCTCCCCGTCTGGCTGGGCATCGGCAGATCGGGGGTCTCCAAAAGTGGGGAGCCCCCGCCCCCATCAGGGGGAATGGCAGCCCTACTGGTTAACAGAGTAGAGTTTTGCCCATTCATCGAAGCGTGATATGGAGCACAGTGAATAGTCTCCTGAGAAGTATATAGCAAAAAAGGTAAACTTGCATCTATTCAAGTAGACCCAGTTCACATGCAGGTTGCAGCCAGAAGGAGAGAGAGAAGCCTAATCTAACGAGTTCTTTCCCTATCATAAATGGCCAGCTTGTCTGGCATCGTGTGTGGGCGTATGAGGGCATCGTCTCCGCAGGAGAGACCTGCAGAGACATGTGTCTCCATGGAAGGCCATGTCCTGAGAGTGAAAGGACAAAGGGGAAGAGAGGAGCCTAATCTAAAGAGTACTTTCCCTATCACAAATGGTCAGCTTGTCCGGCATCATGTGTGTGGGAGTATGAGGGCATCGTCTCTGCAGGACAGACCTGCAGAGATGTGTCTCCGTGGAAGGCCATGTGAAGAGGGGGAGGAGACAAAGCAAGACAGAGGAGGATTCAGTGGGGAGCTCCCAGGTTAAAACAAAGAGAGGCATCCCATTCAAGATAACACCTATAGACCCTTGGAATGATGTAGCGCCCCCCGAAGTCCAGGGATGCTGAGTCGCTCACTCCAAATAATCCCACAGAGTCTACCTCCAAAGCATCCATTTTCTCCTTGGTGACTGATCCTCGGAGGGCAGTTGTCATTCTGAAAGTTCTTCAGATCCCACCTGGAGATTAGCCACCATAATCGGCGATTAGCGGTGCAGCTAAATGGAGCTTCCATGTTCAGGGGCAGTGTACCACTGAACAGAAGTTGCTGTGGAACAGGGAAGAGAGGTGTTGCCTTCCTGCCTTCATGGGGGTTTCCTGGTGGAAAAACAGAACGATGGATGAAATGAGCTTCTGCCATGCTGTCTGCATTTTTTTTTTTGCATATCTCCCAGATTAAACCATACTCCTTCCCCAAGCACCCAATCATGGCCGTTCTAACAATCTGGTACGTCAAGGAATTCCAAGGAGATCCCTGGTTGAAGTGAAGAAGCTGTGGCTCAACGGAAGAGCCTCTGCTTGGCATGCAGAAGGTCTCCGGTCCAACCTATAGCATCTTCAGTGAAAAGGATCCGGTAGTAGGTGATGCCCTGATCTAGATAGGCCAGGCTAGCTTGATCATGTCAGATCTCAGCAGTTTAGCAGGGTTGGCCCTGGTTTGCGTATGGATGGGAGACCACCAAGGAAATCCAGGGTCATGAGACAGAGCCAGGCAATGGCAAAACACCTCTGAAGTCTCTTGTTTTGAAAACCCTACAGGGTTGCTATAAATCAGCTGCAACTTAATATATATATAAAAAAAAGTTATATGAAAGACCCCTGTCTGGAGAGCCATATATGGCCGGGGGCCTGCCTACCTGAGGGATCGCCTTTCCCCACATATCTCCCAGAGAGCACTGAGGTCGGGGTCCCAAAACCGCCTGACTCTCCCTGGTCCAAAAGACGCCAGATTGGCCATCACCAGAGCCAGGGCCTTTTCAGTGGTGGCTCCACACTGGTGGAATGAGCTCCTGGAGGACATCAGGGCCCGGCGGGACCTTCTACAGTTCCGCAGGGCCTATAAAATGGAGCTCTTCTGCCAGGCCTTCGACTAGGAGCCACCACTGATGAACGAGCTATTAAAAAAAAACAAACTGATCTATTACGGCCCGTATGTTACCAGCATTAAGAACAACCGGGGATACTGGTCTAGTTATACTGGACCATCTTACGACGATTGCCATCTGGACTTAATCTGCACTTTGTATATTATTGTTTGGAATTTTATCTGTGTTTTATTGTAGTTTTAACCCATTGTATGCTGCCTTGAGCCTGCCTGCCAGGGAAGGCTGGATATAAATTGAAATAAATAAATGAATAATAAATTGATGGACCAGTAGTCTGGGGTTTTGTGTCAGTGGTAGAGCACCTGCTTGGCATGCAGAAGGTTCCAGGTTCAGTTCCCATCATCTCCAGATAAAGGGATCAGGCAGAAGGAGAGGTGAAAGACCCTGAGGCCTGAGACCCTGGAGAGCCGCTGCCAATCTAAACGGACAAGATTGACGTTGATGGATCGATTATCTGATTCAGCAGAAGGCAGCTTCAACCGCGTGTTCAAGAAGCCTTTTAGATTAGTCATCCAGCCATTCTGCCAAAGGTACTTCAGCCGTAATAGCAAAATCGGGAATGGCTGTGCAGGAGCCGGTGCAAACGCATGCTACGGAAATATACGCAGGCAGCTAACCAGTGGAAGATGGATTACTGATGCGGTAGAGAAACAACGAACCCTCCAAGTCATTAGGCCCACAGAGACTCATTGTCAACCCGGACACACTTACATTTTTCATTCTGATGTATATTTAGGGGAATTAAAACAACCCTTCCAGATCAGACAAAATTAACACGCCTGTTCTGGCCGATTTGGACTTCCTTGGCTTATGCACAGCTATCTTGATTTCTTTTTGTTCTTATCTTTTGTTATCATCCTGTCTCCTTGTCCCAAGGGGCTCGCGAGGCCGCATACAAAGCAATCACTGAACGTTAAACATCATTAAACGAGCATTAGGAAGTGATGGTAATTAAAACGCAGATGTAAACGTTAAAAATAACCCATTTTTTTTAAAAAAAAACTCACTGAAGAAGATGGGAACAGCTGACGCAGATTTAAAGGACAGGAGAAATTAACATTGGTTCCTAAAAGTCTGCAGCAGGGCAGGACCTGTGAATTTCCCTGGGCAAAATGTTAGGACACGGGGGGGGGGGTCCACAGCAGAGAAAACCCCACTCATATTATTTTGGTGAAAACTGCCGTCGAGTCAAAGCTGATTTATGGTGACCCCGTAGGGTTTTCAAGGCAAGAGACGTTCCTTCCCTCGACTTCCTTTGTAGTCTCCCATCCAAGTAATAACCAGGGCTGACCCTTCTTAGCTTCTGAGGTCTGATGAACAGCCTGCCTCGGGAGGTGGTGGATGCTCCTTCGCTGGACGTTTTCAAGTGGAGACTGGACAACCATCTTTCGGGTATGTTGTAGGTATGTAGGGCTATCTTTCGGCTATGCTCCTGCAAAGTGCAGGGGGTTGGACTAGATGACCTGCAAGGTCCCTTCCAATTCTAACATTCTTTGATTCTATGAGATCGGGCTAGCCTCGGCCATCCAGGTCAGGATACTCATATTATTACAGAGTCGCCAAAACATTTGAAGAATTTAAAGGCAAACAAGATTTATTTTTTTTGGTGATATTTTTTATTATTTATCAACACATAACACAAACTTCGACAAAACAGTACACAAAGACAAAGAAGACACAGAGGAGGAGCACATACTATTTGCGGTGCTTAAGTTTTTCTCTACTTATACAACAAGCATTTCTTTTTGCACCTGCTCTAATAGTTTATGTATACACAAGTAAGTGCTACAGTCTATGTTTTTACGTTTTTGGTGGTTATAATGTGAGTTATAATGTGAGTCATTGCAGATAACTCGCGATCCATTTATAAAGTCCTGACCATGTTTTCTCGAAGATTTCTTCTCTTCTATCCCGTAGTAACAAAGTTAGTTTGTCCATCTCGGCTGTTTCTAATAATTTGCAAATTATTTCTTCTCTCAATGGTATTTCTTCTTTCCTCCAGTATTTTGCAGACAGAATTCTAGCAGTGGTTATAACAAACTTTAGCTCTTTAGCTTGGAGAAACGGTGGCTGAGGGGTGACATGATTGAGGTTTATAAGATTATGCATGGGGTTGAGCAGGTTGAGAAAGAAGTACTTTTCTTCCTTTCTCACAATACAAGAGCTTGTGGGCACTCATTGAAATTGCTGAGCAGTCGGGTTAGAACAGATAAAAGGAAGTACTTCTTCACCCAAAGAGTGACCACCACAGGAGGTGGTGGCAGCTACAAGCATGGACAGTTTCAAGAGGGAATTAGATAAACATATGGAGCAGAAGTCCACCAGTGGCTATTAGCCACAGGGTATAGATGGGAATTCTCAGTCTGGGGCAGGTGATGCACTCTATTCTTGGTGCTGGAGGGGGCAGCAGTGGGAGGGTTTCTAGTGTCCTGGCCCCACTGCTGGACCTCCTGATGGCACCTGGTATTTTTGGCCACTGTGTGACAGAGTGTTGGACTAGATGGGCCATTGGCCTGATTCAACATTGGCTTCTCTTATGTTCTTATGTTCTTAAGATTTATTTACATTCCTGCTTTCTCCCCAATGGGGACCCAAAGCTACTTGGGTTCTCTCTTGTACCTCAAACCCCCATTTCCTGGGGGAAATGGACCATCCGGCTTTCAAACCCATCTAAAAACTTCGCCGCAGCTTCGTTTATACAAGGAGGAAATCCTGAATTCTTTGGCCTCTCCCCATCCTCTCTGTCTCACACACCGCTGTTTGCTTGCTGAAAAGCAGGCATGCCTTCCCTCACTGCCTCAGCCTTGGGAGCTGCTCACCTGGTTGCAAATGAAGGGCTTGACACTCCGAGATATAAGCTTGCATAACTGGGATTGCCACCTTTGCTCTGTTTGCATATGTGGTATACGATTAGATGCAAATGTAAAACAAGCACTGGGAAGGTGTTTAAAAATAGCATGCCAACCTCCCCCGGTCGGACCCGTCGAAACTTATAAATAAACAGAGAAAATGGAATATCAAGAGGGTTATGCAAGGATTGCGGCATCGCTGGCCACTTATAAAATGAAGACTGCTGGTGCCTGCAGCCTCAGTTGGCCTCGGGGCTTCGCAGAGAAAGCGTTTAACCCTTCATCCTCCACTCTGTTTTGGTTCTGTTATTTCAAGCCAGGCTTCTCTTCTGGTACACCCCCCTAAGAGCATTATGTTGTTGTTCAGTCGCACAGTCGAGTCCGACTCTTCGCGACCCCATGGACCAGATTACACCAGGCCCTCCTGTCTTCCGCTGTCCGCTGAAGTTTGCTCAATTTCATGTTCGTTGCATCGATGACACTGTCTAACCATCTCATTCTTTGCCGTCCCCTTCTTCTTTGACCTTCAGTCTTTCCCAGCATCAGGGTCTTCTCCAGTGAATGCTCCCTTCTCATTTGGTGGCCAAAGTATTTGAGCTTCAACTTTAGGATCTGGCCTTCCAGGGAACAGTCAGGGTTGATTTCTTTTAGGATTGAATGATTTGATCTCCTTGCAGTCCAAGGGACTCTCAAGAGTCTTCTCCAGCACCATAGTTCAAAAGAATCTATTCTTCAGCGCTCGGCCTTCCTTATAGTCCAACTCTCGCAGCCATACATTGCTACGGGGAATACCATTGCTTTGACCATGCGGACTTTTGTTGGCAGGGTGATGTCTCTGCTTTTTATCATGCTGTTTAGGTTTGCCATCGCTTTCCTCCCAAGGAGCAGGCGTCTTTTAATTTCATGGCTGCAGTCACCATCTGCAGTGATCTGGGATCCTAGGAACGTGAAGTCTGTCACTACTTCTACGACTTCCCCTTCTATTTGCCAAGGAGTGATGGGGCCGGATGCCATGATCTGAGTTTTTTTGATGTTGAGCTTCAAGCCCACTTTTATGCTCTCCTCTTTCACCCTGAGCAAGAGGCTCTTTAGGTCCTCTTCACTTTCTGCCATCAGAGTGGTATGAGCATTATGCATCAAGTGATAAAAGCATCAGAGCATTATGCTCAAGTGATAAAAACCTGCTGGTGATCCCTGGCCTCAAGAGCGTCCGGCTGTCCT
The DNA here is from genome assembly GCA_029375565.1 of Gekko gecko. Taxonomy (NCBI): domain Eukaryota; kingdom Metazoa; phylum Chordata; class Lepidosauria; order Squamata; family Gekkonidae; genus Gekko; species Gekko gecko. The sequence continues at coordinate 231,519,572 of JAPDNY010000003.1, forward strand.
CAACCAGAGGCAGGGCTTTCTCGGCCCTGGCTCCAACCTGGTGGAACACTCTTCCGGGTGAGATCCGGGCCCCACGAGATTCGATGAATTTTTGCAGGGCCCGTAAAACAGAGTCATTCCACCAGGTGTACGGTTAAGTACAGCAATGGACTTTCCATCAGGACTGGCCTCCTCCTTCCTCTTCCCCACTCACCCCCTCTCATTATTATCAGGCAGTTTTTAGGTTTTAGACATTCACCCCCTTGAGCATTGACACCCTCGATTGTGCGATGTATTTGATTGTTTTTATTGTATAGTAGTATTTATTGTATTTAAATTATGAATGTTTTTAAACTAGATATATATATTCATATGATGTTACCCGCCCTGAGCCCGTTTATGGGGAGGGTGGGATATAAGTCTAACATAATAAATAAGTAAACAAACAAATAAATATTTTTTTATCCGAAAGGGGAAATGTGTATTTTTAAAGCCAGAGCAATGATCCTGGTTTTGAACAGCAAAACTGGCTGCAGGGTTATATTCCTTTCCTTCCCTGCACTGCCCCGAGACAAACTGAGGCTCTGAGAGGTTTTTATTTGTAAGCGAATGCTCCCTCACACTGAAAGGATGAACAACACAGGCGGAGGACATTTTACAAGAAGAAAAACGGCAAAATAACAGATAAAGTTAAATGCATTGTTTTTGTCATTTGGAATCTGGTTCTCTATCTTGGGGGAAGGGGGGAGCTACAGCATTTACTGGAGGCTGTAGGGTAGAAGTGTTATGAACAAGATTCAAAGTTCTTCCTTTATAGGATAAAACAGGTAAAAGCAGGGCTTTTTTGGTAGAAAAAGCCCAGCAGGAACTCATTAGCATATTAGGCCATACCCAACAGGAAAACTCATTAGCATATTAGGCCACACCCCCATGTTACCAGAAGTGTGGTCATCCGGCCACAGCCACCTTTTGCTTCTTATTCTGTTTACCTTGTTTGTTGTCCAAACCCAGGCGTTTTTTTGTAGCAAGGAACTCCTTTGCATGTTAGGCCACACACCCCTAATGCAGCCAATCCTAATGAGTTTCTGCTGCTGGGTGTGGCCTATTATGCTAATGAGTTCCTGCTGGGCGTGGCCAACTCAGAACTCCCTGCCTGTGCATTCCTGCCCAAAAATAGCCCTGGATAAAAGGTCAGGGTCTGTTATTTGAGGGGGGGGAGTTTAACCATTCTGTTCTTAAACATAATTCACCCTACCCTCTGTTTAGAGTACATTCCATATTCCTAAGAGGGACATAAAGAAAACATACTTTTCTCCCTGCAAGATAACATGGCACCAGCTCTTGACTAAGATACAGATGCTTAGAGACCAGGAGGTCAAAGAACCTATTTTGGGTAAGGGAGAAAATAAGGGCAGGAACACTCTAAAATATAGCACCAGAGAGCACTACGGTTGGGGTCACAACTCCAGGCCCTAAGGATGCCAGGCTCACTGCTACTAGGGCCAGGGCCTTTTCAGTGGTGGCTCCTCTCTGGTGGAAAGAGCTCCCGGAGGAGATCAGGGCCCTGCAGGACCTTGCACAGTTCCGCAGGGCCTACAAGATGGAGCTCTTCCACCAGGCTTTCAATTAGAAGCTGCCACCACTACCATCAACGACCACTAATATTAACATCTGCATTGAGATCGAGCCACACTACCATGGGAAGCCGGAATACCGCTGAATGGAGAGTTAGTACTATGTCTGATAGCACGCCTTTTAAAACTTTTTGTAAGAACAACCATCATAACGAGCACTTTAATTGGTATGTGTTATTGTATGACTGTTTGAACTGTTTTATATGTTTTATCATGACTTGGCAATATGGTGCCGATAAATGTGAGCCACCCTCAGCCTGTCCGTGGGGAGCGCGGGATATAAATCCAAAAAATAAATAAACCCACAGAATAACTGACCAGTCTTCAGGCTCAAGAATCAAAGTTATTGCAAAGAGCTTAAACCTTTGCTAAATTCTTAATGGTGAAATAAGATTCTTTAACACTATAGGGTAGAAGCGCGGGACGTGGCACTCCTATTTACAATTTATTTAATGGATTTATCGATCCATCGAATCAGTCCAAGATCAGCAGAGGCTACGAAGTTCAGGCATCAGACTTTCTGCTATCAAAGCAGGGAGGAAGTGAAATTTCGGAAAAGGTTCTGTCTGATGTCCCCATACTAATGTGGAGAGCATCTAATGTTGCCATGCCTTTCTGATCGTGTTCATAAGAACATAAGAGAAGCAATGTTGGATCAAGCCAATGGCCCATCTGGTCCAACACTCTGTGTCACACAGTGGCCCAAGCTCAGAAGCCATCAGGAGGTCCACCAGCGGGGCCAGAATTAGGGTTGCCAGGTCATACTTGGCTGTGGGGGGGCGGGGGATGTTTCCCAGTCCTTGTCCTGGAGATCTTCAGCATGTGTGCAAAGCACGCACGCCACAATGACATCACCCAGAAATGACGTCACCACGCAGGGCATGTTGTGGGGATGCTCTATTGTTTAAGGAAAAACTTATCTTTTTCCTTAAACGATTGGCCACCCCCCCACAACGTGCCCTGCATGATGAAATCACCTTTGGGTGATGTCCTTGCGCCAGACGCATTGCCATGGACAGGGGTGCTTTGGGAGTGCAGTTCCCCCCGTCTGCTGGAATGGGACCAGCAGATCCAGGCCCCCCGAAAGTGGGCAACCTCCCACCCCCATCAGGGGAATGGCAGCCACAGCCAGAGCTCTAGAAGCCTTCCCACTCCTGCCCCCCAAGCACCAAGGATACTGAGCATCACTGCCCCAGACAGAATGTTTCAAGTACTAGCCCACCAGCACCTCGAGACCAGGGGTCCCCACTCTTTTTGAGCAGCTTCAGAATTTTGACACAGCTTGGTGAGCGCAGACATAAAATGGCCGCCGCCATATGTCTACCACTGCTGGTGAAGCCGGCTACAAAATGGCTGCCATGGCTTGCTTACTGTCACTCACACAGTGAAAATCCTTGTGATGTTGTGGCAGCTGCTGACAAGGCAATGCTTTTTAAAAATCTCTGAAGGCAATCAAATCTCCGGTGTCCAATCAGAAGCCTTGTTGGCCAAAAGCCCCATCTGGCCCCACCCACTATCTAAAAATACTTGGCGGGCACCAGAAAAGGTCTGTGTGGGTGCCACGGTGCCCACGGGCATCATGATGGGGAATCCCACTCTAGCGGCTTCCTATTCCAGCCTGATAAGTGCTTGACATGTGCCCCCACCCCCCTCGCACTCAACACCATTCCCCGACCTTCCCCGCCTGTCATTCACTTGTATGGCTTCCTTCTGTGCAGCAGTTCATTCATTCTCATCTCGTCTTTCTGTCCTTTAGAATCAAGTTTCTTACTGGGCAACGCTCAAATTGTGGACTGGCCCATAGTTTATAGTAATGACGGATTCTGTAAACTTTCTGGATACCACCGAGCTGACGTCATGCAGAAGAGCAGCACCTGCAGGTAAGTTTGCTTTGTTGGGGCGGGAGAAGACTTCTTTGGAGGTTCTGTGGACCAGATTCCATCTGCTGGCAGTGGGGCCGTCCCCTGGGGTGGAAAGTGTCAGGGGCAGGCACATTGTTAGGGTTGTCAACCTCCACGCAGCTGCACTTCCTAAATGAGAGTGTAATTTGTCATTCCCGCCCCAAGTCCCTTCTCAGGCTTTGGTAGCATTTCCAAGCATGATTTTACTAAGGGACACACACACACAAAGCAGCCAAAATAAACAGCGAATCCTTTCCCAAACACAAACAGTTTGCAAGCCTACACTTTTGCGGTCTGACTGAGGCAACGGCATAAATCGTTCTACTCACAGGAGTTGCTGAATGTAACCGTCTGCTTTATTTCAGCCAACTTCTTCAGACCAACACAGAAAAATGAAAGTTAAGTAAGAACAGTCTCAGGGGGTGGAGTTTTCCTCCATCCCACAATCAGGTTCTAGTTAACTCTCTACTATCCATTTTACTCTACACACAACTTCTGAAAGAAATGCAAAACAAACAGAGGGACTGGGCCGTCTTCCTCTCTCACAACACTTCACACACTCACTGGGAAGAGCCACATGGCTCATGCCTGCTCCCCCCCCCCCCAGCTTTCATCCTGCTGAGATTTAAAGGCACACATACATTCCCAAACAGCAACAGTTTGCAAGCTTCTTCTAAATGTCCTGCTGAGATTTAAAGACACATCATGGATGTTGGGGAGGGGCTTCCCCCTGCTGGTCAGTTGGCCAGCAGTGGGGAGTAGCCTGCAAAATCGGGGGATCCCCCACCCAAGCAGCTGACAAGCCTATAACATAGGAACATAAGGAGAGCCCTGCTGGATCAGACCAGTAGTCCATCTAGTCGAGCATCCTGTCTCACACAGTGGCCAGCCAGTTCCTCTGGAGCGCCAACAACAGGGCATAGAGGCCGAGACCTTCATTAGAACAAAAGAAGAGCCCTGCTGGATCAGACCAGTAGTCCATCTAGTCGAGCATCCTGTCTCACACAGTGGCCAGCCAGTTCCTCTGGAGGGCCAACAACAGGGCATATAGAAGCCGAGGCTTTCCCCTGGCATTGCCTCCTGGCTCTGGGATTCAGAGGCTTAGTACCTCTGAATGTGGAGGTTCCCCTTCGTTACCAGGGCCAGTAGCCATTGATAGACTTTTCCTTCATGAATCTATCTAATCTTCTTTTAAAACTGTTTGTTCCAGCACTACATCCTCTGGCAGCAAATTCCACATTAGACTCATTCTCTATGTAAAGTAGTATTTTCTTTTGTCCGTCCTGAACCTACTGCCCATCAGCTTCATTGGACACCCCTGAGATCAGTTCCCTTGATCAGTTTCCTGCACAGCTGTGGAGCAGAGTTATTTTTCACACTGGTGACTGCTTCTATTTCTTGACACAGCTAGCAGGCTGCAATCTGGTTGTAAAGATCTGCCTCCCAATCCTTACTTAGGCCTGTGTCATGGGCACCGGCTAAAAAGGTTCTGTAATGGCTGCCACCACTTTGGTATGGGTCTCCATGGGAAGGCCCAGAGCACCCACCCTACCCCTTCATACACTCCTTTTCCAGCAGGCTTCCCCTCATACGTGACCGAATGAGGCGTGAGGACCCAGGCAGCGTAACAAACTATTTTTGTTACAGAGATTTAACAACAACGGCAATTCAATAACATGTAGGAAAATGAACACCGTAAACTAGGCTTCCCAAGAACTTACCACGTGCCGGCGGGGGATGGATACGTCCTCGCAGGACCATTCCCCAGGGGAAGGAGAGGCGCGGAACACCATGCCGTTGCCAGGAAGGGACGGTAGGCGACGCTCTGGCAATGGGGCTGGAAACTCGATGGTACCATCGAGTTTTCAGCCCCATTGCCAGAGCATCACCTGGTATCACTTCCTGGCGACAGCATGGTGCGTTACCAGGAAGACTGGTCCGGCTGGGGAGCATTCGTCCCCCGCCCCCAGATGGTAAGTACTTGGGAACCCTACCGTAAACATAGGCAAACCAGCAAAATAAGAAACCCTAACACGTCTGACTATACCATCCCTAGCCTTCTCTAGGTCTCTGGCCTCTAGCTGACTCACCCTCTTTGGAGGAGGGATCCCTCCATCATCTGCTGCTGCAACTTCACACTAGTTCTGCTTCCTAGGAGTGAACCACCTCCCCTCTTTGGCAAAGCCTTTTATCCCTTCTTCCCAGGCCACACCCTCTACTATTCTACTGGTGTAAGTTTTCCCTCCAAATCCCCTGTTAGCCAATCACAGGGTCCAAAGGGTGACCTGGGAAATCTAGGCCCCAATAGCTACTCAAGTACAGGCTTCCCTGGAGCCACTAGGCCTCCCGAGAGCCTGTAGGCCGCACTACTATAGGCCTAGGATCACGACAGCCTGAAACTCCACCAGCTAGTCATTTTCACTCGGTCGAATCTACCTAGAAGCTAAAATGACTGAGGCAGTCATACGTGGGTCACGTTATGAGGAGAAAAGTCCCTAGAAGACAAGGGTGCCAGGAAAAATTGATGGCAACGGGGAAAGAGGAAGACCCAAGGGATGATGGATTGACTCAGTCGAGGAAGCCACAACGGCCCTCAGTCTGCCAGACCTGAGCAAGGCTGTTAATGAGAGGATGTTCTGGAGGACATTGATTCATAGAGTCCCCATGCGCTAGAGGCAACTTGATGGCACTTAACCAACACACACGCACCCCCGCTCTTCCTCAGATGGTCCTTGGGAGGGTAAATTGCAGCAAGGAGAGTTTTTTTCCCGGTTCTCCACATGTAGAAAAAAGTGTCGCTCATCCTTCTCCCTGATATGCTTACTTTTCGTTTGGCGTGAGCTTACGAGGGAGCCAGTGCAGTTATATGCAAATATTACTTCTTATTATTTGTCCCACAGATGATTGTCCCCACAGTGTAGCTGAGGACTAGAAACTTAATTCAAGGTATGAGGTTCTTTGCTAGGGTTTAAAGCAGGGATGGGCAAACTTGCTCAACGTAAGAGCCACACAGAATAAATTTCAGATGGCCGAGAGCTGCAAGACATGAACAAATATCACACGCACATTTTTATTTAGAAAATATGCAGATTTGCTTTTTATTACCATTCAGTGAGGCTGCCAAAAACAAAAACAAAAGGGGTAAAAACAGATATTGATAATGATATTTATTTGTCCAATGATATTTATTTGTCTAAGAGAGAGAGAAAGAGGGGGAGGTGGAAAGAAAGAATGAAAGAGGTGGAAAGAAAGAGAGAGAGAAAGAGAGAAAGAAAGCAAATAGATAGGAGGGATGGGGGAGGGAGGGAAGGAGGGATCAGATGTATGCCTCTCCTTCACTTCCCCAGCTGCCCTGCTGGGAGCCACACAATATGTGTGAAAGAGCCGCAGGTTTGCCCACCCCTGGTTTAAAGGAAGAGAGTGGTAGAGACTCCAGAGATTACGTTCAAAGGCCCTTTCCATTCATGCGCAGCCACCGTGTTTTGTTGTCCTCAGTATTTTAAAAAATATAACCCACTGTTCCTGCAGGGAGCTCAGTAGGATTGTAGGTAGGGCTCCCTGATAGTCTATCTAGCTAAACTTTTTCTTTACATTGGACCCTGTCTCCAGGGACCTGAGGATGACATTCATGATTCTAGCCTAGAACCCTAGAATCACAGAGTTGGAAGGGGCCGTACAGGTCATCTAGTCCAACCCCCTGCCCAATGCGGGATCAGCCTAGAGCATCCCTGACAAGGGTTTGTCCAGCAGCTGCTTAAAGACCGCCAGGGAGGGGGAGCGCACCGCCTCCCTAGGCAGCTGAGTTGCACAACTCTTACTGTAAAAAAGTTTTTTCCTAATATCCAGCTGTTACCTTCCTGCTCTTAATTTATTGCAAGTCCTCTCCTCTGCTTCCAAGAAGAACAGCTCCCTGCCCTCCTCTAAGAGACAGCCCTTCAAATACTTCAAGAGGGCAATCATGTCTCCCATCAACCTCCTCTTGGCTAGCCAACCTCCTCTTGGCTAGAGTAAACATTCCCAAGTCCCCCAGCCTTTCCTCACAGGGCTTCTTAGTCTCCAGGCCCCTGATCATCCTCGTTGCTCTCCTCTGCACCCGTTCCGTTCTGTCCACATCCTTTCTGAAGTGAGGCCTCCAGAACACAATACTCCAGGTACGGCCTGAACAATGCAGTCTGCAGTGGGACTATGACATCTTGTGATCTGGATGTTATGCTTCTGCCGATACACCCCAAGACTGCATTAGCCCTTTTTGTCGCCTTTCCCATTTTGCTCCTACAACAACCCTGTGAGGTAGGCTAGGCTACTAGCAAGTGGCTGGCTCGGTGTCGCCCCATGAGATTCAAGGCTGAACGGGGATGTGAACCCAGGCCTCCCAGTCACTAGTCCCACTGTTTAACTGGCTCTCTGGGCTCATCCATCTGCGACTCAGCTAGGGTTGCCAACCTCCAGGTGGTGGCTGGAGATCTCCTAAGATTACAATTGATCTTCAGATGACAGAGACCAGTTCCTCTGGAGAAAATGGCTACTTTGGAAGGGGGGACTGTACGGCATTATACCCTATTGAAGTCCTTCCCCTCCCCAAACCCTGCCCTCCCCAGGCTCCACCCCCCATAATCTCAAGGTATTTCCCAACCTGCAGTTGGCATCCCTACATTCAGCCCAGATCTACTTGGTTTGTTGCTTTAGAATATGCCCTAAGAGAGCCAGTTTGGAGTAGTGGTTAGAAGTGCAGATTCTAATCTGGGAGAACTGGGTTTGATTCCTCACTCCTCCTCCACATGCAGCTGCTGGTGTGACCTTGGGCTGTTCTCCCAAGGGCAGTTCTGTAAAGAGCTCTCTCAGCCCCACCTGCCTCACAGGGTGTCTGTTGCGGGGAGGGGAAGGCAAAGGAGATTGTAAGCTGCTCTGAGGCTCCAAGTGAAGGGTGGGAGATGAATCCAAACTCTAAGCCCATGCCCTGGGCAGACCTGGGATGGAATATACCCAACAAAATAACTAAAGTTCAGCAAGCTCCGGCATGAATCCCTGGGCCTTTCTCTTCTGAACAACAGCGTTTGGAAGGCTGTTACGGCTTTACCTGGATGTGATGTTATCCGTTTTGGCATTTTGAGCGCTAGATGAGACCTGCACTGGAGCGCTAACAAACATAAACCTTTTAAGTACTGCCAACTCTTCTTTTTTTGAGGGGGGAAAGCAATAGATTCTTGAAGGTATACCCCCAGTGTCACTCAAAATTGGCAGCAATATAAAATCATTCCTCCAGCAAAGGAGTCTGCCGCCATTATTTGCTTTTAGAAGGTTTCATAAAAATCTTGTAACTGCAAATATTGGAAGTGCAAGGCGTAAATCACAGTTAAACTGACACACAGTGTTTGCAGTTACATAGTAGTCTAAGCTGTTTGTAAGTGTGCTGTTGTTTTTGTTTAAAAAGCCAACGAGAACTAACTTCCTTCCTTCCTTCCTCCATTTATTTCCTCCCTCCCTTTCCCCTCCCACCCTTTTCCTTTCCTTCCTTCCTTCCTTCCTTCCTTCCTTCCTTCCTTCCTTCCTTCCTTCCTTCCTTCCTTCCTTCCTTCCTTCTCCAGTTTTATGTATGGGGAACTCACAGACAAGAAAACGATCGAAAAAGTCCGACAGACATTTGACAACTACGAGTCGAACTGCTTTGAAATCCTCTTGTACAAGAAAAACAGTACGTATGAAACTTGGCACGAATGTGTATCATGTGTTTATTTGTACGGAACCTATCTATACTAAGCACTACCCAGAGAACAAATTAAATAGCTTGGGGCCATACTTTTAGGGATGCAATCTAAGTTAGACAAGACGTGCAAGGACAGGGAAGTGGTAGGGAATGGGGTGTGTCGATTAGAGATATTTCCAAAATGTTCATTAATTTTTTTCTAGAATCATACAGTTTAAGAGTTGGAAATCTAAGCTATGTACTTCAGTTCCAGTGGAGTAACCATGTGAATCTATTGTAGCAAGGCAAAAGTCCATAACAGCATTTATTCCAGCATGAGTTTTCAAGAGACAGCGCTCACTTCTTCAGGTACAATGGGAAGAAAAAAACTCATGGACCTCATTTTGACAGAGAAGAATATTTACAGAAAAAAAAGAGCTGGCAGCCCTAGTGCACATGCAGGGGAGCTAACTCTATTTCTGTGTTCTAAAAAAATGTCCCATAGATTTTCCTGAAAACCTGGGGTTCCAGGAGAATTCCTGCCTGGCAACTGGCAACACTAGAAGTGGAGTGTGTAGGGGCCTAAGAAGCCTAAATTCTAGGCTCGGCTGGCCTTATTATGCAGATTTCTTTTTATCCATACGGAGTTCACCCTTGGCTATTATCTGTCCGGATATAAAAAGAGATGAAGGATGGGAGCTTTGCTGATCCCTTAATTTATTAAAATGATCTTTTCTATCCAGTATCCAGATTTCAGATCTGAGGCTTACGAAGGTGACTCTTTTCTTCAGGGCTCTTTTGTAGCAGGAACTCCTTTGCATATTAGGTGACACGCTCCTAATGTAGCCAATCCTCCAAGAGCTTACAGAGCTCTTCTTACAGGGGCTACTGTAAGCTCTTGAAAGATTGGCTACATTAGGGGTGTGTCGCCTGATAGGCAAAGGAGTTCCTGCTACAAAAAGAGCCCTGCTTTTCTTTATCGGAAATCTCCAAATGATAGTTGGATTCACGGTTCCCATTTGGCTGTTTATGGTGGGAGGCCTCCAGCCCATTGTAGCGTTTGCCCATCAATGTTCATCTGATTGACAGGTGGGAACTGGGGCCTAACAATGAGGGGAAAGGGGCTAAAGGCCCCAGAGAAGATAGTTATAATTTCAAGGCAGACGGTGAGACCTGCAGCAGAAGGGGATGCTAGAATCCTGCATCGGCAGAATAGACCAGCCCCACAGGTCTGATGTCCATTACAGTCACAGAATCACAGTCCAACTGAGAAGAAGAAGAGATTGGATTTATACCCCACCCTTCACTACCCAAAGGAGCCTCAGAGTGCCTTTCCTTCCCCTCCCTACAACTGTGAGGTAGGTGGGGCTGAGAGAGCTCTGACAGAAACTGCTCTTTTTCAAGGACAGCTCTGACAGAACTATGGCTTTCCCAAGGTCATACAGCAGCTGCGAGTGGAGGAGTGGGGAATCAAATCATGGGAGTCCATGCACTTAACCGCTACACCAAACTGGGGGAGGGGTATTGCAAGGAAGGTAGAAGTATAAGAACATAAGAGAAGCCAGTGTTGAATCAGGCCAATGGCCCATCTAGTCCAACACTCTGTCACACAGTGGTCAAAAATACCAGGTGCCATCAGGAGGTCCAGCAGTGGGGCCAGGACACCAGAAGCCCTCCCACTGCTGCCCTCTCCAGAACCAAGAGTGCATCACCTGCCCCAGACTGAGAGTTCCCATCTATACCCTGTGGCTAATAGCCACTGATGGACTTCTGCTCCATATGTTTATCTAATTCCCTCTTGAAACTGTGCATGCTTGTAGCTGCCACCACCTCCTGTGGCAGTGAATTTCATATGTTAATCACTCTTTGGGTGAAGAAGTACTTCCTTTTATCCATTCTAACCAAATTGCTCAGCAATTTCATGGAGTGCCCATGAGTTCTTGTATTGTGAGAAAGGGAGAAAAGTACTTCTTTCTCAAACTGCTCTATCCTATGCATAATCTTATAAACCTTGATCATGTCACCCCTCAGCCGTTGTTTCTCCAAGCTAAAGAGCCCCAAGCGTTTTAACCTTTCTTCATAGGGAAGGTGTTCCAACCCTTTTATCATTCTAGTTGCCCTTCTCTGCACTTTTTCCAATGCTATAATATCCTTTTTGAGATGTGGCAACCAGAACTGTACACAGTATTCCAAATGAGGTCGCACCAATGATTTATACAGGGGCATGATGATACTGGCTGATTTGTTTTCAATTCCCTTCCTAATAATCCCCAGCATAGCGTTGGCCTTCTTTATTGCAGTTACACACTGTCTAGACATTTTCATTGCGTTATCTACTATGACTCCAAGATCTCTCTCTTGGTCAGTCTCTGCCAGTTCAGATCCCATCAACGTGCATTTATATTTAGGATTTTTGGCTCCAATGTGCATCACTTTGCACTTGGCCACATTTGCCACAACGTGGCAAATGAAGTTCAGCAACTACCTTGCTTTCCCCTTCCCTCCCCCCCCGCTTGGATTATGATTCTGTGGCTGAGGGGCTGGCCTTTGCCACAATGGCACAGGGTGCTGCTGCTGGGCACTACTAGTAGGCTGGCACTGACTGAGTTCTGCTGCTGGCCACTAGTACAGTGTACTGTTTCTGCTGTCCTTGCAGAAATGCCACCCTTCAGTTTGCACTTCGGAGATTCTCACATTTGACCTTAGTCCAGTGGGTTTCTTGGCACTGCCACCGTGGCACCGGTTCTGCTAGGTACACTGCACTGGTTCTGCTGCTGGCCTAGCAAACAATACCCCTCCCCCAAACGTCACTTCCTACTGCAGAGATTCTCTGGGAGAATCTCTTCTCTGCTGTGCTTGTCGCACTATTTCCCCCACCATTGGAATTGGACTCCCTGGTCCAATCTTTTTGAGACTCGGGGGTTCTTTTGGGGAGAGGCTCCAGCAGCTACACTGCAAATTTGGTGCCTCTACCTCAAGCCCCCTTCCCCCAGGTCCCTGAATATACCCTAGGAGAGATTGGCCATTGACTACAATGCCCCCATCGGGTATAATGAAGCCAAATAGATTCAGGAATCCCAAATATTTCCCAAATAGGGTATTCCTACTGGTCTTGATATTTGTGAATATATTTGAATCAGAGAATCCTGAATCCGAATAATACCAAATATTTTTTATTTGCATACCCCTGAGGTCCCTCCCGCCCTCAAACCCCGCTTGTCTTGGGCTCTACCCCCCAAATCTCCAGGTTTTTCCCAACCTGGAGCTGGCAATACTACCGGTGAGCCATTTTTAAAAATCTTGTTCTTCAGCAAGCCAGTGGGCCATGGAGACAGGAGACCTGGTCTCCCTTTCCTAAGCCCATAGACTACAGTAGACTTAGAGGGGTGTAACTCTGTTTAGGATTGCGCTGTTAAGGACTTTGCCCTGATGCAACACAAGCGAGGATTGTGAGAGCTTGCTTTTGTGTTGTTATTTTGCTCCACATGTTTTGCTTCACACCTCCTTTTTTTTGTTTCCTTACAGGGACACCTGTTTGGTTCTACATGCAAATTGCACCCATCAGAAATGAGCACGACAAAGTGGTTTTATTCCTGTGCACGTTTAAGGATATCACTTTGTTCAAGCAACCTATTGAAGATGATTCGACCAAAGGTAACGTGTGTGGGGGGGAAATTCCTTAAATACAGCGTTAGAAAATATTAAAAAGAAGATTTGTCTTCCCTCTACCTGGCTGGGTCAGCATGTGTCAGCAGTGCTTTTCCTGTTGTTTGTCTATTGCTGTGTAAGCATTGTTTTGCCTTTTGTTGATACCTGTGTGCTGTGTAGGGATGGGCACGAACTGGAAAAATGCAGCTCGTTTCAGTTCATGGTTCGTAGCGTGCCCAGTTTGTGAGCCAAAAACCACCATGGACTTCTAGGCGCCAAGTGAACTCATTCAGTTTGTGAGGTTCGTGACATGGTAGAACAGTCCCCAGGCACGCTAGAGACACCAAACTCTCCGGGGATCTCCAGCTGACTCTCTTCTCCGTGCCCTCCAAGTTTGGTGAGGATTTATTTAGGTGGACCAAGTTAAAGGTTTCCCATGCTCAAAAGCCAGTTGAATCTGACTCTAGGGGAGTGGTGCTCATCTCCATTTCCAAGCTGAAGAGCCAGCGCTGTCCGAAGATGTTTCTGTGGTCATGTGGCTGGCATGACTAGACACTGAGGCACACGGAACGCTGTTAACTTCCCACTGAAGGGGTACCTATTTATCTACTTGCAATTTCTTGCTTTTGAACTGCCAGGTTGGCAGGAGCTGGGACCAGAGACAGGAGCTCACTCCGTCATGTGACACTTGGGTCTTGAACGGCTGAACTACCGACCTTTCGGTCTGAAGTTCAGTGTCTTAACCCCTGAGCCACCGCAGCCCCAGTCTGAGTTACAGACACCCAAAGAAAATGCCCCCTGGAAAGTGCTTTTTTGGGGAAGTGACAAGCTCAGGTTCAGAATGGACCCTGTGCAAGCTAGAAACATCAAACTCTCAAGGGACCTCTCCCCGATCCTCCTCTACATGCCCTCCAAGTTATGTGCAGATTGGATTTAGGGGATCCGAGCTATGGCCCCCAAAGACGATAACCCCAGGAAAGTGCTTTCAGGGGAAAGTCAGACTCAGGTTCAAAAGTCTATAGGAAGGATCCCCTGCAAGTTACACACGCCAAATGTACAGGGAACCTCACCCTGTCTTTGAAGTTTGGTTAACATTTTGATTGAGTGGAGACAGTGTGTCTGGGAATGTAGTCACGAACCATCATGAACTGCTTGAAAGTTTGTGGAGAGTTTGTGCCGGGTGACCTGCCACGAACTTCCATTCGTGAACCGTGAACCAGTCAAAATTTGTCATCGACTTTCGTCCGTGAGCCAGTTTGTGCCCATCCCTAGTGCTGTGTCGTCAGTAAACCCTTTCCCCCCGACAAACCCCATTTTCATTTGTTGCATCCGAATCCCAAAGGACCTCAACTATTTGGTGAAAAAAATAGGGTTGCCAGCTCTGGGTGGGAAAAGACCTGGAGATTTTTTGGGGGGCGGTGGGAGCCTGGAGAGGGCGGGGTTTGGGGAGGGGAGGGGCCTCAGCAGGGTACAACGCCATAGAGTCCACCCTCCAAGGCAGCCTATTTTCTCCAGGGGAACTGATCTCTAGAGTCTGGAGATGAGCTGTAATTCCAGGGGATCCCCAGGTCCCACCTGGAGGCTGGCAACCCTATCTTTGGCAAAACAGTCTCAGTCTAAAACTGCCTGCAATCCCTCCCCTCCGAGAGTCTCGCTAAGTAATAGAGAGACTAATAAGGCTCCAGCAGCCAACTGCTAGGGATGAAGCACTAGAGAATAAAGCTAGAAATCCCAGCCGAGCACCTTGTCCCCCTAGCAACCCACTTCCCAGAGCTTCTTGCAGTACCTAGCATCACTCTTTGGAAGGGCCAAAGAACAACGATAGAGTAAGGACCCCAGTATTATCCTTGGGATCACCAGTGTTTGGATCATGGGAATGACATCTGGGAAGATCAAATGCATTATTATAGGATGGGGGAGACTTGTCTTGGCAGTAGTGTGTGTGAAAAAGATTTAGGGGCCTTGGTAGACCTATACACTGAACATGACTCAGCAGTGTGATGCGGCAGCTAAAAAGGCAAATGTGATTTTGGGCTGGATCAACGGAAGTATGGTGTCCAGATCACGCGACGTGATGGTATCGGTTTAATCTGCTCTGGTTAGAACTTAGAGTATTGCGTTCAGTTTTGGGCACACTGTAATTTAAGGAGGACATAGACATCCTGGAATGTGTCCAGAGGAGGGCAATGAAGATGGTAAGGGGTCTGGAGACCAAGTCCTATGAGGAAAGGTTGAAGGAGCCAGGTATGTTTAGCGTGGAGAGGAGGCAACTGACAGGTAATGTCCTATAGAGGTTGGTGCAGAGTTGTTTTCTGTTGCCCCAGAAGGTCGAACCAGAGCCGATGGCAAGAAATTAAATCAGAAGAGTTTTCGACTAAACATGAGGAAAAACTTCCTGACAGTTAGAGTGGTTCCTCAGTGGAGCTGGCTTCCTCAGGAGGTGGTGGGCTGTCCTTCTGTGGAAGTTTCGAGAGAGAGGCTAGAGGGCCATCTGACTGCAATGCTGATTCTGTGAACTGAGGCAGATCATGAGAGGAAGGACAGGAAGGGTTGCCTCAGTGCTTAGTTCTCCTGCCCCTGTCTTACGTGCTCAGGGAAATGTCAATCACCACTTTGGGGCCAGGAAGTAATTTTCTCCAGGCCAGCTTGGCCAGGGATCCTGGAGGGTTTTTTGTCATCTTCTGGGCATGGGTCACTGGGGTCGTAGGGTGTGGGATTTATGAATTTCCTGCATCGTGCATGGGGTTGGACTAGATTACCCTGGAGGTCCCTTCCAACTCTATGATTCTAAGACCTCACAGAATGACATCTGGGAAGACCTCAGTCTGATGCCTTGGGAAATCATTGCTGGTCTGGGTAGGTAGGTGATACTGGTGAAGACAGACCACTGGTCCTGCTCTACAGGAGACATTTAAAAAAAAAAAAGAAAAAGAAACTATCCCCCCTGCATTACTCCAGTTTCTCGGAGCTGCTGCCCTGCATTGCCAGACGTTACACTCTGGCAAATGCATAATTCATCGTCTCCCTCTTCCAAACAACACTGCAAACTACTCAGAGGCCTTCCAGCGAGAATTATGAGTCGGAGAGATACATAAATTACAATTTATAGGGAAATGCAGGAATCCGAAAGGGGAGAGGAAGGAGGCGGTGGGGTAACGCATCAGTCGGACATGATAGAAGGCGCACCTTGAAAATCCCAATTTCATTAAAAACAAACAAACACCCCACTTTGTTCTTAAGGTCTTTTTTGGTCTTGGGGCTGTGAGATCTGTACAAAATATATAAGTGAAATGCCACTATCTCGCAATCGCGGAACGGTGTATAAATGCGAGGCAGGGCCCATCATTCGCGAAAGACTGAGTTTCGTTGAAAAATTCAATGCAGCTGAAATATTGATGCTAATGCACGGCAGGCTCTGTTTTCCCAATGTAGTCTGGTATGCCATAAAGTTACTGCGCTGTCCCGTAACCTGGACGGTTTATGCTATTTCAGATAATAATGCACAATGAATCAAGGACTGGATGGGTTGATGAGGCGGGTCCTACAGAGGGATTGAGTCCCCTCCAAGGTCTTGAATTTCAATCTGGTCCCGCTTTCACAATTCTGCAGGGTTTTCAAGGCAAGAGATGTTCAGAGGTGGTTTGCCATTGTCTGGCTCCAGGGGCGGATTAAGGTGCCCTACCGACCCATCCTGGTGCCCCCTCCTTTCCACACTGACCCCCAGTCCATTTTAGTTGTTGACCTGTCTGACCAGACACACAATGCAGGTTGCAGCAAGACAAAAAAATGTATTCATATTATAACACAATATACTGTTCAAACTAAGCCAAGCTTTGGCTACGTAAAGTTCTACAAAATTGCAATACGTCTATTTTAATATTTCACAAGTGAAATGTATCCAAGTTCCAATATTCATGACCTGAAAGGCATTCTTCTAGAAGAAGAGACGAGAAGAGATTGGATTTATACCCCGCCCTTCACTGCCCAAAGGCGTCTCAGAGCGGCTTACAAACGCCTTTCCCTTCCCCTCCCCACAACAGACACCCTGTGAGGTAGGCGGGGCTGAGAGAACTCTTAACACACACTGCTCTTTCAGGAACAGCTGTGCCAGAGCTTCTGACTGACCCAAGGTCACATCAGCAGGTGCAAGTGGAGGAGTGGGGAATCAAACCCGGTTCTCCCAGATAAGAGTCTGCACACTTAAGAACATAAGAGAAGCCAATGTTGAATCAGGCCAATGGCCCATCCAGTCCAACACTCTGTCACACAGCGGCCAAATATACCAGGTGCCATCAGGAGGTCCAGCAGTGGGGCCAGGACACTAGAAGCCCTCCCACTGCTGCCCCCTCCAGCACCAAGAATAGAGTGCATCACCTGCCCCAGACTGAGCGTTCCCATCTATACCCTGTGGCTAATAGTCACTGATGGACTTCTGCTCTGTATGTTTATCTAATTCCCTCTTGAACCTCTTGAATCTAATTCCCTCTTGAACTTAACCACTACACTAAACTGGCTCTACATTTTTTCACCCTTTTCCCAACTTTGTGGTGCCCCCTTTGGCCCTGGTGCCCTAAGCACGTGCTTAATCATTAATCTGCCATTGCCTGGCTCTCACTAGCAACCCAGGACTTCCTTGGTGGTCTCCCATCTAAGTACTAACCAGGGCTGACCCTGATTATCTTCTGAGATTTGGCAAGATCAGGCCAGTCTGAGCCATCTGGGCCAGACCATAATAACTCAGTGTGCTGCCAAATCATAGCTGACTTATGGCGACCCTCATAGGGTTTTCAAGGTAAGGGACCTTCAGAGGTGGTTTTGCCATTGCCTGCCTCTGTGTAGTGATCCTTGACTTCCTCAGAGGTCTCCCATCCAAATACTAACCAAGGCTGACCCTGCTTAGCTTCCGAGATCTGACGAGATCGGGCTAACCTGGGCCATCCAGGTATTCAGGGCAAGAGACGTTCAGAGGTGGTTTGCCATTGCCTGCCTCTGTGTCATGACCCTGGATTTCCTTGGAGGTCTCCCATCCAAATACTAACCAAGGCTGACCCTGCTTAGCTTCCCAGATCTGACGAGATCGGGCTAACCTGGGCCATCCAGGTATTCAGGGCAAGAGATGTTCAGAGGTGGTTGGCCATTCCCTGCCTCTGTGTCATGACCCTGGATTTCCTTGGAGGTCTCCCATCCAAATACTAGCCAGGGCCCAACACTGTTTCTGAGATCTTCTAAGATCAGGCTAGCCTGGGCCATCCAGGTCAGGTCTACTTAGGGTTGCCAAGGTACTTACTGTTAATAGCGGGGGAGAGTTGGTCCCTGGCTGGGACATTCATGCGCACATGAAGCGTGCGTGCGCCACGATGATGTCACCCGGAAGTGAGAGCATCACGTTTGTCACGTTGTTGGCTGATGGAGTACTCTCTGTCAATGTGACATACAATGCCAAGACCACGGCCATACAGCCCGGAACACCTACAACAACTAATGAACTCCGGCCGTGAAAGCCTTCGACAAAATATTTATCGCACTTATTTTGTGAGGCAGAGCTCACTTCTTCAATTTGGTGTGGTGGTTAGGAGCGCGGACTCTAATTGGGGAGAACCAGGTTTGATTCTTCACTCCTCCACATGCAGCTGATGGTGTGACCTTGGGTCAGTCATAAGTTCTTTCAGAGCTGTTCTCTCAAGGGCAGTCCTCGAGAGAGCTCTCTCAGCCCCACCTACCTCACAGGGTGTCTGTTGTGGGGAGGGGAAGGGGAAGGGATTGTAAGCGGCTGTGAGACTCATTTCGGGTACTGAAGGGTGGGGTATAAATCCAATCTCCTCCTCTTCCTTCTTCATGATAGGATGTCTAAATGCGTCTGAAGAAGAGATCTCTGGCTTGTGAGAGCTTATTGTTCTCAAGGTGTCTTGCTAGATTTGAGCCCAGTAGCACCGTAGAGTCCAATAGCACCCTCTGTCCCCCCAGTAGCAGGTAAAAGGGACCTGGGACCCCCAAATGGCACCCATGGGGACCAATGCTCCCTCTAAGCTGTGGATTCTTGTGAGTAAAAATTCCACTTGGTGAGCTCCTGGCATTCAAGTTGTGAGCGAGCCATTTGTCTGCTGCATAAATTGGTTTGCTCTGGAGCCATCCTCCCTGAGCTAAGACAAAAACATGTGAGCCGGAGGCTAAAAAACTGTGAGCTAGCTCACAGTAACTCAGCTTAGACGGAGCACTGATGGGGACCATATTTTGGGTCCCCAGGCCTATACCTTAGTAGTCGAACACATTCAGAAAAATCTCCATAAACATATGGAGCAGAAGTCCATCAGTGGCTATTAGCCACAGGGTATAGATGGGAACTCTCAGTCTGGGGCAGGTGATGCACTCTATTCTTGGGGCTGGGGGGGCAGCAGTGGGAGGGCTTCTGGTGTCCTGGCCCCACTGCTGGACCTCCTGATGGCACCTGGTATATTTTGGCCGCTGTGTGACACAAGAGTGTTGGACTAGATGGGCCATTGGCCTGATTCAACATTGGCTTCTCTTATGTTCTTATGTTCCTATGTTCTCAGGTTCAAACTTTCCTGCTTCAAAAAGTCTTGGGGCTGGCCAAGACCTGGTTGTGTCTTACAGTCTGTAGCATGACCTTTGGCCACATAGATTGATATTGGAAGAACACCCTGTCGATAGTAAAAAAAGACCTTTACTACAAGATAAAACTTTGTCAAAGGGGAGCGAGTTCCTCAGAAACTTGCATCCTCAACCTCTTTCGTTAGCAACGTTCTGTTATCAGACAAAATGCTGCGTGGAACCCTCTCAGAAACCTGTGACCATCTTCTTAAGAAATATCTTATTTCACTCTTTTTTAAGAGAGAGAGAGAGAGAGAGAGGGAGAGGGAGAGGGAGGGAGGGAGGGAGGGAGGGAGGGAGAGAGAGAGGAATCCAGTCCATCCAATTAGCATTTCTCCCACCGTACAAAATTTCCATCCTGGTAAGTCTCCAAAAACCTTCATGCCAGAAGACTAATGCTAAAAGGAGAGGTTGCTCTAGCAATAAGAAGACCATATTGATCCCGAACCATTAAACTTGCCTTAATAAAGATATTGCCTTGATTTAGCTCTCCTCTTCTCCCAGAAAAGATGTTTTCAGGGAACAAACCGAGCGTCTCGCTCTGCTTATATTTAT
The DNA here is from genome assembly GCA_029375565.1 of Gekko gecko. Classification (NCBI taxonomy): domain Eukaryota; kingdom Metazoa; phylum Chordata; class Lepidosauria; order Squamata; family Gekkonidae; genus Gekko; species Gekko gecko. Next base: position 231,539,581 of record JAPDNY010000003.1, read on the forward strand.
TTGTATAGAATAAATGTGGCCCAGCTTTCTATAATCTACAGCCCAGCTTTCTATACTAAACTTTCACAGGCATAAACAGCTTTAAAATGGGATTAGACAGATTCGTGGGGGGTCAGTCTATTAATGGCTACTAGCCATGGTGGCTGAGGGGAACTCCCACAATCAGAGGCACTAAGCATCTGGATCCCAGAGCCAGGAGGCAACATCAGGGGAAGGCCTCGGCCTCTACGTCCAATTGTTGGCCCTCCAAAGGAACTGGTTGGCTTCTCTGTGAGACAACATGCTGGACTAGAGGGACCACTGGTCTAATCCAGCAGGGCTCTTCTTATGTTCTAATGAAGGCCTCGGCCTCTATGCCCTGTTGTTGGCTCTCCAGAGGAACTGGTTGGCCCCTGTGTGAGACGGGATGCTGGACTAGATGGACTACTGGTCTGATCCAGCAGGGCTCCTCTTATGTTCTTGTGAAGGCCTCGGCTTCTATGCCCTGTTGTTGGCTCTCCAGAGGAACTGGTTGGCCCCGTGTGAGACAGGATGCTGGACTAGATGGACCACTGGTCTGATCCAGCAGGGCTCTTCTTATATTTTAATGAAGGCCTCAGCCTCTGTTGTTCTCTTGTTGGCCCTCCAGAGGAACTGGTTGGCCACTGTGTGAGACAGGATGCTGGACTAGATGGACTACTGGTCTGATCCAGCAGGGCTCCTCTTATGTTCTTATGAAGGCCTCAGCCTCTCTGCCCTGTTGTTGGCTCTCCAGAGGAACTGGTTGGCTGTGTGACATAGGATGCTGGACTAGAGGGACCACTGGTCTGATCCAGCAGGTCTCTTCTTATGTTCTAATGAAGGCCTCGGTCTCTACGCCCTGTTGTTGGTCCTCCATAGGAACTGGTTGGCCTAGGGCTGTCAAGTCGCCCGGGGGGCCCGGGGTTTGCCTGCTCTAAGGGCCCCTGACCCGCCAGCCCAGATCCGGCCACCAGGGGGAACTCCACCCCCCAACTGCCTGATTCGGGCTGGAGTGCCTGGCGCCATCATGCCAGGCACGTCATCAGGGGATGCTCTAGCATTCGGGTTTAAAACTCTGTGCTTCTGGACACACAGCCTCTCCCCCCCCCACTAGATGCCAGGTAGGGACCTGGCAACCCTAGGTTGGCCCCTGTGTGAGACAGGATGCTGGACAAGATGGACCACTGGTCTGATGATCTAGCAGGGCTCTTCTGATGTACTTTTGTTCTCAATTAGTATTCAGTACAAGACAGAGAGAAAGAGAGCTTAGGGTTCTAGTGGACATCTCCAGGCAGATGTCAAATCAATGTGTGGCAGTGGTGGGAAAAAAGACAAACTCCACATTGGGGATTATTAGGAATGGAATAGAAAACAGCCGATATCGATATATGGTTTGGCCCCATTTACAATACCATCTGATGGTCTGGTTTCTGTATCTCACAAAGGATATTGCACAAAGGATATTGCTGGCAAAACAAAATGATTAAAGGGATGGGGAGCCTTTCCTCTGAAAGGCTAATGAGTGGAGGGTGTTTTGATTTAGAAAAGTAGCAACTAATGTGGGATATGATAGAAGTTTATAAAATTATACGTGGTGGCAGTGGAAAGTGTTGTCAAGCTGCAAATCAGCTCATGGTGACCCCTATGGGTTTTTCAAGGCAAGAGGTGAACAGAAGTGGTTCGCCTGACTCTGGGTAGCAACCTTGGACTTCCTTGGTGGTTTCCCCTCCAAATACTCACCAGGGCCGACCTTGCTCACAATTTATCTCCAAACTACAGAGAGAAGTTCCCATGGAGAAAATGGCTGCTGCGGAGGTTGGACTCTATGGCAGCGTAGCCACTGAGGTCCCTTCCCTCCTTAAACTCCACAGGCTGCACCCCTAAATCTACAGATATTTCCCAAGCTGTAGTTGGCAGTCCTGTCCAATGCTCCCTCTAAGCTGTGGAGTCTTGTGAGAAAAAATTCTAGCTTGTGAGCAACTGGCATTAAAGCTGTGAGCGAGCGATTTGGCTGCTGCATAAATTAGTTTGCTCTGGAGCCCTCCTTCCTGAGCAAAGACAAAATTGTGTGAGCTGGAGGCTAAAAAACTACGGGCTGGCTCACACTAACTCAGCTTAGAGGGAACACTGGTCCTGTCTGAAGAGGGCTATAGGTTGTTCCTTTTCCTTCCCAGAGAGTTTCCTAATGTGCCCAAGCATACTGACTGCCCTTACGTTCCTTGCCTCCCTGAAGTCATTAAGCTGTCTTGTTATTGAAAAAGCGTCTTGCCGTTCCAAGGTGCAAATCAATGGGAAGATGATTTGCCAAAGCCGAAACGCCGTTTTCTATTCAGTGACTCATAAGTAATTTATGAAACAATGCAGCTCATTTTGAATGTCCGGTGGATGGTTCCTCTCTCTTAGGGCTTCTCCAAAAATTATTCCTGTGGTAATAAGACTTTTCTCTCGCTTTCAGTGCTAACGAAATGGATAATGTGGTGTTACGGCTAAATTACTTTTTGAAGCTCCACTATATAGATTAGAGAATATTTTCGTAATCTGTTTTGGATAGAAAGTAACTACGACAGATTTCTTACCTAAGAGAAACAGTGAATGCTTCTGCCTGAAAAAGAAATTAATAACATGGGAAAGTTTGAATGAGCAAATTATCTTAGCATAGAATGCGCAATGCTGCAAAGAAGGGAAACCATTGTACATGTTCAAAAGCTTTCATTGCTTGCATCTTGAACAGAGTTAGACCCTTCTAAGCCCATTGACTTCAATTGTGGGGAGGCCAGATTCCAGGTGGGACCCAGAGATCTCTCAGAATTACATCTGCTCTCCAGACTACACAGACTACAGAGATCAGTTCCCCTGGAGAAAATATATCCAGAGGAGTTGGCCATGTTAGGCTGCGGTCAGATGTGTCCTTTGGTGTGGAGGGGAAGTGAATCTATTTCCCCTGGTTGAAATTGACACAGTGTTGCTGGATCATACATCCTTTGTTGCTGCTGGCTCAGCCCGTCACCGTCTGATCAGATGGCATGTTTGCTGAGTGGGGTTGTTTTTTTGCCTTTTGTTTCCCATGTGCATAAATGAGGAATCACACCTCCACACTGAGGGTTCCCCATAGAGCATGCCGTTATGCATATACCGCTAAGCGAGGGAAAAAACAGCACTGAGTCAGGATGGAATGAGCAGATCATCCCGACGGCATGAGAATGTGCTTGAGTGATCAGACAGGGGAAAGTCCATCTGTAGCCCATCGGCAAGCATTAGGACTTGACTTTCCCTGGTGTCTTTTAACTCCACTTCTGTGGCGGAGCAGCACGGGTTGCCGACAACTGCGGAACCTTTCCCAGATGTTTCTGTCTGATCGTGCCCTTTAGATCCATCAGGCATTCGCAGCTGAGTTGGATCTAAAGGCACATCTGACCGCGCCCTTAGTCTGTCACTGCACAATAGTAAAAGCCGAGTCGCACCTTTAAGACTGACAAACTTTACTGTAGCATAAGCTTTTGAGAAACACAGCTCTCTTTGTCAGATGCATCTGACTAAGAGAGCTGTGTTTCTTGAAAGCTTATGCTACAATAAAGTTTGTTAGTCTTAAAGGTGCTAACTGGGCTTTTTACTATCCTTGAGAAAATGGATGCTTTGGAAGGTGGACTCGATGGCCACTGCGATCCCTGTCCTCCCCAGACTCCACTCCCAAATCTCTAGGAGTTTCCCAACCTGGATCTGGCAACCCGACCTCCCATCTCCTGCCAGTGGCCAGTAGGATTTGGCAACTCTATTCAATGAATTTAGAAGGGCATGACTCTTTTTTTGGATTGCACTGTTGATGGATTACAGAAGAATGAGTGAATTGAACTGAAAACCACTGTGCTTCAGGTGGTCTGAAAGTTCTGTCGGTGACGTTTGATCAATGGTTGCTCGTTCATACATGCTATGACACTCTTGATGTCACAGTAGTGAAAGGCGCTACATGTATCTACATCCAAGTCCATGTGAACCAGACCCAGACGAGGCCCACTGGATCAGACTGAGGCTTGCCAACCTCCAGGTGATGCAGAAGAAGAAGAAGAAGAAGAGATTGGATTTATACCCCGCCCTTCACTTGGAGTCTCAGAGCGGCTTACAAACTCCTTTCCCTTCCCCTCCCCACAACAGACACCCTGTGAGGTAGGTGGGGCTGAGAGAGCTCTTTCCAGGACTGCCCTTGAGAGAACAGCTCTGAAAAAACTTGTGACTGACCCAAGGTCATCCAGCAGCTGTGAGTGGAGGAGTGGGGAATCAAACTCGGTTCTCCCAGATTAGAGTCCGCACACTTAACCACTACACCAAACTGGCTCTCCAGGTGGTGGCTGGAGATCTCCTGGAATTACAACTCCCAAAATTACAACTCCAGATGACAGGGATCAGTTCCCCTGGAGAAAACGGCTGCTCTGGAAGGTGGACTCTATGGTGTTATACCTTGCTGAGGCCCCTTGCCTCTCTAAATACTGCTAGGGTTGCCACGTGCTTACTGTCTGCTGGTGGGGGGCTCCAGGCTGCTCCCCGTGATCTTCTGATGTGCGTGCTGAGATGACATCACCTGGAAGTGATGTCATCACGCCGGGCACATCATGCAGGGGACACTCTAGCATTTGACCCAAAACTCTATGGTCACCATAGAGTTTTTAGCCAAATGCTAGAGCATCCCCCCTGCGCAATGTGCCTGGCGTGATGATGTCATCCCCAGGTGACGTCATTGCACTGGGCATGTCAGGCGTGGCAGGGCTCTTTGGGGGCGGGGCTCCAAAATCAGGAGGACTCCCGCCCCCATTGGGGGGATAGCAGCCCTACAGCCTTCCCCGGGCTCCACCTCCAAAATCTCAAGGCATATTTCCCAGTTCAGGGCTGGCAACCCTAAGACCCACGGTCTTTCTAGTCTAGTGCCCTGTTTCCAGCAGTTACCAGCAATGCAAAAAAGACATGAAGTGTCTTTTATTGTTAAGGAGTATATTTATACTGAACGGCTGTGTCTGGTAGGAGCAAGGATGAAGCTCAACAATCCCTTAAGCATAACCAGTGTATTCTCTCCAACACAACCAACAATGGAGAACAGTAACTCCGCCTACTTCAGCCACTCCCCCAAAACTACAGGGGCCAAAGAGTTCTGAGGAACCCCAGTTTAAAAGGCACGATGCATTCTTGATAGACATAACATGAACATCAACTAGATGAAGAAGTCGTGGCTCTTACAGACATGGGGCAGTGTGATGATTTGCACGTCAGACCACAGCTGCAGATGACATGGCAAACAATAAGGCAGTAGGGACAATATGCATGGAACGGAGTAATGAAATCAGCATGCATACGAGGCAAAGAAACTGGATTACAAAATTAGAGAACGCACTAAAAAAGAGGGATACTCAAGACTATAAACAGGGCTATTTTGGGGGCAGGAACGGAGTTCCGGCTGGCTTCAGAGTTAATTTAAATGCCTCCCCGTGGCTTCCCCAGCCTGTCCAAGGGCCAGCTTGCCCAGGCAAGCCAAGGGAAGGCATGGGGGTGTGGCCCAATAGGCTAATGAGCTGCGCCGTCAGGGGTGCAGCCTAATATGCTAATGAGTTTCTGCTGAGCCAGTTTGGAGTAGTGGTTAAGTGCACGGACTCTAATCTGGGAGAACCGGGTTTGACTCCCCACTCCTCCACTTGCACCCGGCTGGATGACGTTGGGCAAGCTGTAGTTCTGATAAGAGCTGTTCTTGAAAAAAGAGCAGTTTCTGTCAAGAGCTCTCTCAGCCCCACCTGCCTCACAGGGTGTCTGTTGTGGGGAAGGGAAGGGAAAGGAGACTGTTAGCCACTCTGAGACACCTTTGGGCGGTGAAGGGTGGGGTATAAATCCAATCTCCTCCTCCTCCTCCTGTTGGGTGTGGCCTATTATGCTAATGAGTTCCTGCTGGGCTTTTCCTACAAAAAAAGCCCTGACTACAAAGCAGGATTACGAACCGAAGAACAAGGCAACAAAAACTGCATAATATCATGTCTAGTGCGATGACTCATCCAGTTAGAACCGCCGCAGACAAAGGGTTGGATCCAGACTACATTGCACAGTGGCCAGGTGGAACTATCCCAGTTGAGAAAACGTGGAGCGACTGCTAGGTGCAGAATCGCCCAGTGTTGGACTAGATGGATGAGTGTTGCCAGTTCGAGGTTGGGAAATTCCTGGAGTTTTGAGAGTGGAGTCTGGGGAGGGCGGGGATTGGGGAGGAAGCTCGGCGGGGCGCAAGGCCACAGAGTCCACCCTCCAACACAGCCATTTTCTCCAGGGGAACTGATCTTTTTGGTCTGGAGATCAGCTGTAATTCTGGGAGATCTCCAGGCCTCATCTAAAGGTTGGTAACCCCACGGTGGCCCAACTGTCTGATCTAGCACAAGTCCTCCCTTCCTGTATTCCAAAGCGGAGTTCTTGGGTATGCAGAACAATGTAATAGTTTGCATTTATTATTAAAGTGGGTCCTTTAAAACATTTAGCAGCCGCAGCAGTATAACATGTCTAAAAAAAAATTGAATAGTGAGAATACTCGGCCATGCTTATGCTGGTGTTTCAATGAGCCGGCATCCTGCAGGATTTCCGTGCCTGCAAAATGCGGATTGCAAACGTTTCCCGTTTCTTCAAATAAGGGCAACAGCAGACAACTAAGTCCTTTCTCGTTCCGTCTGAGGAGGGGTCGTCCGTCTGTGGGAAGTTCCAGAGCCATTTACTGAGAGATATTTGCTATTTGTGCCTACCCTTCTTTGGAATCAACATCTAATTAAGACCATTAAGAACATCAGAGGAGCCATGTTGGATCAGGCCAGTGGCCCATCCAGTTCGTGTCACGCTGTGGCCAAGACACAGGTGCCATCAGAAGGTCCACCAGCAGGGCCAGAACTCCAGAAGCCCTCCCAGTATTGCCCCCCCAAAGCACCAAGAAGACAGACCATCACTACTCCAGACAGAGTGTTCCATCTATAGCTTGTGGCTAACAGCCACTGATGGACCTCTGCTCCATATGTTTATCCAATCCCCTCTTGAAGCTGTCTATGCTTGTAGCTGCCACCACTTCCTGTGGCAATGAATTCATGAATCGCACCTCCACCTGCCATCTTAAGTGGTTTCTGGTGGTGGTGAGTGGTGGGCACAGCTGCAAAATGGCTGCCACAAAATGGCGACTGTAGGAGGTGGAGCCGACCACAAGGTGGCCACTGCAGATTACCTTCAGTTGCACACGGCCCTGCACTGTGGTGGCAGCGGCAGCCCAAGAAAATTGCATAAAAATCTGCACAGGCAATCAATTCACCAATGAGCTATCAGAAGAATGGTGCCAAACCCTCCGCCTGTCCCTGTCACTTTCTAAAAAACACTTAGTGGCTGCCTTAGAGGTGTCTGCTGGCTCCGTGGCTCCTACGGGGAACACTGGATCAAGTCTTTTTAATTTATTTATTCCATTTATAGCCTTTCTTTCTTGCTGAGGCTCAAAGTGGATTACAGGATTCGAAAACAATGCCATAGCCAACCAGTTTAATACCCAGGGATGCCATACCTGGGGATCGCCCGGAATTACAGCCAGGGCTTTTTCGGTGGCAGCCCCTACCTGGTGGAATGAGCTCCCGGAAGAGATCAGGGCCCTGCGGGACCTTATGCAGTTCCGCAGGGCCTGCAAGACGGAGCTCTTCCGCCAGGCTTTCGAGTAGAGGCTGCCACCACTATTGTACCACCACCGTGTTGACATCACGAGGTAGACTGGCCCTAGTATGAGATCACAGCTATGGTGGGACATCATTGGAGCAGCGAGAAAGGTGCTTGTTAAGAGTGTATAGAGACTGGTTCTGTTGACCGCTGTTTAATTGTTTTAATGATAGCTGATTATTTATGCTTTTAGTATATATTTACGGCATCTGCCTCTATGTTTTATTGCCAATGCATGGCTTTTTGTCTCCTGTTCACTGCCCTGAGCCCACGTTGGAAGGGCAGGGTATAAATTCAATCAATCAATCAATCAATAAATAAAATCTCCAGACTACAGAGATCAGTTCCCCTGGAGAAAACAGCTGCTTTGGAGGATGGAATCTGTGGCATTGTACCCCACTGAGGTCCCTGTCCTCCCCAGGCTCCATCCCCAAATCCCCAGGAGTTTTCCAAACTTGATCACAGAATCACAGGATCACAGAGTTGGAATGGGCCCTAGAGGCCATCAACCCCAATTCAGGATGAGCCTAGAGCATCCCTACCTCCCTATCCCCCACCGGTGGCCAGGGGGGAACCGGGGAACCCTATAATAATGCCATAAACAGTGCAATAGAACTGGCCTAACAAATCAGAGAACAAGGAAATAAAAACAGTACACTACATCTGATACACAGTACAGAGTAGAAAAGAAACTAGATTTTCAGCAACTAAAACCAAAGTCTTATTCCTTTTATTTTTTAAAAAAACCCCTCTTGAACGACTCCATTTTACTTAATATTTCCGTTTTATTACCGCACCATTCCCTTTATGCCCTGACCTGAATAGCCCAGGCTAGCTCGACATTGTCAGATCTCGGAAGCTAAGCAGGGTCAGTGCTGGTTCTTATTAGGAAGGGAGACCACCAAGGAATGCTGGAGTCATGATGCGGAGACAGATCACGGCAAAACCACCTCTGAAAACCTTGAGAACCTCATGGAGTTGCCATAAGTCAGCCGTGATTTGATGGCAACTTCCCCCCCACAACCCCTTATGAAAAGCCCTTCCTGAAGAGTTCTGTTTTACATATTTTGTGGTTGATAAAAAGCACGGGGGCCATCCTGAAACTACAATACTGTTCCTTTTTATAAAAAGAACCCTCTTGAGCAATTCCGCTTTACTGAGTATTTCCATTCTTACTGAGTTTGCTTTGACTGAGAGAGAATGACTGGCCCACAGTCACCTAGGAAGTTTCCCAGAGTGGCAATTTGAACCCGGGACTCCCAGCTCTGACCATTACACTTCACATTTATGTAATCTGAGCACGTTCTGCTTCCAGTGCTGTGGGTAGTTGTGTGCATTTTAACCATCACGCAACGGCTTGCGAGACGAGCGCAGCGACCCTTTCCATGGTCCAACAACGTCTCTTACACAGGTGTCAACCTGGATCATCGTTCGAGTTCCTGCAATTACCCTCCTGTGCTCCTACTACCTTGCACGTGGTCGTTAGCCTAAGCATATTTGTTACTGATTACAATCTCAACTGACACATCGATTTAAATGCCTTCATTATTTCCTACCCTTCCAAAGATGAGGCAATCCATGACAGAGAGGTTAATAGCAACCCAATAGAGCTACGCTGATGTTTTATTAAGGAGAACACCAGTTTGGATGGCTAAGAATGAAGCTACCAGTTCGGACAGCTAACAATGGGAGCCAGTTTGGTGTTGTGGTTAAGAGCGTGGACTCTAATCTGGGAGAACTGGGTTTGATTCCCCACTCCTCCACATGCAGCTGCTGGTGTGACCTTGGGTCAGTTACAAGTTCTCTCAGAGCTGTTCCCTCAAGAGCACTTCTCAAAAGAGCTCTCTGAGTGCCACCCAATGCTCCCTGTAAGCTGCGGAGTCTCGTGAGCAAAAATTCTACTTCGTGCGCTACTGGCATTAAAGGCTGCTACATAAATTAGTTTGCTCTAAAGCCATCCTCCCTGAACTAAAACAAAAATGTGTGAGCCGGAGGCTAAGAAACTGTGAGCTAGCACACACTAACTCAGCTTAGAGGGAACACTGGTCCCACCTACCTGGCAGGCTGCCTGTTGTGGGGAGGGGAAGGGAAAGGGTTTGTGAGGTGCTCTGAGACTCCAAGTGAAGGGCAGGGTATAAATCCAATCTCCTCCTCCTCCTCTCCTCCTCCTCTTCCAAGTGAAGGGCGGGGTATAAATCCAATCTCCTCCTCCTCCTCCTCCCAACCTGGTTTCTGAATTGACTTTGAAAACAGCATGGCTATGTTCCCGGTCACACGAGCGGGATACTGCACCACTGAAAGGAGGCAAATTAGAGCCAGAGCAAAAAGATGCGCGGTAGCGCGATCAGACAGGTCCCCAAGATGCCGCGCAGACGCTGATAGCCGGCGATCACACGGTGATGTTGAGGCGCATCAAAGGGTCTTGCGCATGCACACTCTTATGTTGCTCCGCATACTGTGGAGGCTTGGAAAAAACACATCCAGTGCAACGGGATGCATGCGCATGCCGGATGCGCTGGATTAACTCCGCTTCTGCGATCCGACGCTCGCCTGCGACCCGCATTTTCCAGTTGCTACTACCCTTTTGCTGGTACTTTTAAAATCCGCTTCTTTGGGCCAACGGTACGAGTTGGTGACAGGTGCGCTATGCTTCCCAGATGTTGCCATATGATCGCACCTGTTTGATGCACCCTCAACCTGTCCGTTTAACAGGGCAAATCCTCCTGTGTGACCGGGGCATATGTCAATTTTTCAAAAAGGGAGTGAGAAACTCAGCCTTCAACTCCTTGGCAATAGCATGCCTCTTAAAAACCCAGCGTTGCCATGGATATTTAAAGGCCCTGAGTTTTAATTTAACCAGAGGCTCGCTCCACTTACTGCCCCACTAACTGGGTGGTACTGCCCCGAACTGACTTGAAGGGCTCCACCTAGTGGAGGACTAGCTAAGCTTACCAGGCTTCCTGACCTGCCTTGAGAGGAGACCTCCCGGCCATCTGCCTCCCATCCCCATTGCTGCTTGGTGGGGAGTCATCATGCCGTTGGTGCAAACCTGGAAGTGACATCAACACGTCAGCATGACTCTCTAGGAACTCTTTTTTTGGGGGTGGGAGGGATCCTAGAGCGTCATGCCAACACAGTGATGTCACTTCTGGGTTTGTATCACCCTCATTTGGAACACAGTTCTGGTCACCGTATCTCAAAAGGGGCATTGCAGAGCTGGAAAAAGTACAGAGGAGGGAAACCAAGATGATGAGGGGGTTGGAGCACCTTCCTGGTGAGGAGAGGCTGAAGAGTCCGGGACTTGTCAGTTTAGGAAAGAGACGACTGAGCAGGGGAGATGATAGAGGTTTATAAAATGATGCATGAGGTGGAGAGAAATGACAAAGTGAACTTTTTCTCCCCTCTGTCAGAAGACTAGTACTTGAGGGCATCCAGTGAAGCTGATGGGCAGTAGGTTCAGGACGGACAAAAGGAAATACCACTTTACACCCAGAGTGATTAACATGTGGAATTTCCTGCCAGAGGATGTTGTGATGGCCACAGGCATATGCAGCTTTAAAAGGGGATCAGACAGACTTAGGGTGATTTCCCACTACAGCTGCCTCGGGGTTGTGCCGCCATTTGTCCCAATACTATTAGTCAATTTCACACCCGAAGCCGCGGGGCTGCATTTTGCTTCGCCCGATTTCCCCCGCAGTTTCATAATCAAAAAAAAAAAACACGGGCGAAGCCGCTGGTCAAAATGCAGCCCCGCGGCTTCGGGTGTGAAATTGACGAATAGTATCGGGGCAAATGGCGGCGCAACCCCGAGGCAGCTGTAGTGGGAAATCACCCTCAGTAGCTACTAGATGTGGTGACTGATGGGAAACTCCATGTTCAGAGGCACTGATCCTCTGACTCCCAGAGCCAGGAGGCAACATCAGGGGAAGGCCTTGGCCTCTATGCCCTGTTTTTTGCTGTCCAGAGGAACTGGTTGGCCACTGTGTTAAAGAGGAAGCTGGACTACATGGACCAGTGGTATGGTCCGGCAGGGGCCTTCTTATACTCATACGTTCTTAAAATGATGTTGCATCGTCGGTAAGCCAGCATTCTCTTCATCACTGCCTCCTCCCTCTTCTGCCAGTTGCCACTCCAGTACAAGCACTACAATATGACAGCTGACCTTAAGGGCCAATCACCCGCCACTCAGTCCTTCACAGATCCAGCTTCAGTGTTTGGTCCAGCTCTCTGTGCAACTTTGATTCTCTGGGGGAGGATCTATCAGGGTAAGCTGCAAATTATCATCCTTAGCGCTGGACCCTGGAGGTTGCCTTGGCCACTGTTGTGTTCAGTAGGGCTGACAACTCTAGGTTTAGAAATTCTTGGAGATTTTGGGAGTGGAGCCTGGAAAGGGGCAGGATTTGGGGGAGCAAGGGACATCAGCAGGGTGTGATGCCGTACGGGCCATCCTCCAAAGCAGCCATTTTCTCCAGGGGAACTGATCCCTGTAGTTTGGAGATCAGTCGTAAGCAATGTTCCCTCTAAGCTGTGGGGTCTTGTGAGCAAAAATTCTACTCTGTGAGCTAGTGGCATTAAAGCTGTGAGCAAGTGATCTGGCTACTTCATAAATTAGTTTGCTCTGGAGCCATCCCTTCCTGAGTGAAGACAAAAATGTGTGAGCTGGAGGCTAAAAATCTGTGAGCTAGCTCACACCAGCTCAGCTTAGAGGGAACATTGGTTGTAAGTCTGGGACATCTCCAGGTCCCACCTGGAGGCTGGCAACCCTAACTAGGCAGGAGGCCATTTGTTAACCTGAAGTCCTCCCGCATCTCGTCTGTAATATGGAGATACCAATGAAGGATGTTCGAACATACACCAGTTTGGCTCACAGTCTGGTTGCCAGTCGTGAATAGGGAGCCAATTTTTCAACAGTCCGTTTGTTCGTTGACTTGTTTTGCGGCTGTTCGGCGGGTGGCTTCAACCTGTTTCTCCCTAGCAGGATCGGCTTTTTCTGCCTGTATATTCTCACCCAGCCCACTGGAGTGCTTCTCCTTTCCCCTCTTTGTGGCATGCCTGCAACCACTTGGCAGGCGATGGTTTAAACAGATGGTTGAATCAGTCACAAATCATATAAATCAACTGAGGTTCCCCCCTAAAAAAGAATATCCTGCCATTTGGCATTTGTTTGAGTAGTACTTAGCTACATTAATGGCTGCTGACCTGTTTGGATTGGCAGCATTTTCATGCATGCACCATTTTGCGAACACCCATTGCAAACATGCTTGATGGCCATTAGAGCTGTTTAGTGCCAAACCAAACAGGCTTGATAATAATCGGCTCACATCTGACCATCATAGTTAAATATGAATGAATGTGGAGTCCATTGGCACCTTTAAAGATCAACAAAGTTTAATTCTGGGTATAAGCTTTCGTGTGCACGCTGACTTCTTTAGATACATTGAAGCAGACTTCCTCAAATCTTACATACAGGTGGTGGTGGTGGCAGTTAGTTGCCAGAAAGGGCTAGTTAGAGTCAAGATGCATAAGTGTGAGATGAGGATAGTTGAGATTGGATTAAAGCAGTTGGTAAGATCTGTGAATAGCAGCAAATTAGTATACAAATACAAGAATACCCTCTCTCTACCTATATGTCAGGCTTAAGGAAATTGGTTCCAATGTATTTAAGAACATAAGAGAAGCCAATGTTGGATCAGGCCAGTGGCCCATCCACTCCAACACTCGGTCACACAGTAGCCAAAAATACCAGGTGCCATCAGGTGGTCCAGCAGTGGGGCCAGGACACTAGAAGCCTTCCCACTGTTGCCCCCACCCCCAAGCACCAAGAATACAGAGCATCACTTGCCCCAGACTGAGAGTCCCTACCTATACCTTGTGGCTGATAGCCACTGATGGACCTCTGCTCCAGATGCTGATCCAATTCCCTCTTGGAGCCGTTCATGCTTGTAGCCATCATCACCTACCAGTGAATTCCATGTGTTAATCTCTCATTGGGTGAAGAAGGACTTCCTTTTATCTGTTCTAACCCGACTGCTCAGTGTGTGCACCTGGAAGTCACGGGAGCCTCTGGTGACTGATCCCTACTGGGGGCCTGGAGGATATTCAGGGAGGTGGCTGAATAAAGCCTGCCCCCACCTCCTGACAGCAGGTATTCCAAGGAGGTCTCCCATCCAAGTACTTGCCAGAGTCGACCCTGCTTAGCTTCCGAGATCCGACGAGATCCGGCTTGCCTGCATCGTCTGCAACAGCAGCTGTCCAGGGTCACAGGCTTTTACATCACCTACAGTCTGATCCTTTTAACTGGAGATGCCGGGGCTTGAACCTGGGACCTTCTGCATGCCGAGCAGGTGCTCTACCACTGAGCCACGGCCCCTTCTGCTGGGGAGTACTGTTTGACCATGGCTTCCTTTCATAATACATTGCAAGTTATTTATTTATTTATTTATTTATTTATTTATTTATTTATTTATTTATCTATTTTATACCCTGTCCTCCCAGCCAAGGCTGGCTGAGGTTTCCCAACACAGTGCCCTTGGGTAACATGGCGCCTGTCTGTACTCCCCTTGGTGCCTGCCTGTGCTTCTCAGAGAGTGAGTGGGGTCATGTAAGGCCTGGCTTGTTATTGACTGCCCTTATTCAAAGGAAAGGATTTCCCATGGTTGGAATAGCAGCCACAGCTGCTGGAAGATCAGGAGGACCAGGGCTTTCCTCAGTCCAGTGTGTGGTTTCATTCCATGTCGCAAAACCGTATTCCCTTCCGGGAATGCAAAGCCAAACATAGGGAAGTAAAATGGCAGACATGGGCTCAGGAGTAACGTCGGGGCCATGATCTCCTTCCATGCCACTGTTGCATTTTTGGAAACACCTCTCCCACCCTGCTCCAGATTTGCTCAACGCCAGATGAAGAAGAAGAGTTGGTTTTTATATCTCAAAGAGGCTGACAATCACTTTCCCTTCCTCTCCCCACAACAGGCCCCTTGTGAGGCAGGTGGGTCTGAGAGAGCTCTGAGAGAACCATGACAGGCCCAAGGTCATCCAGTGGGTTTCATGTGGAAGAAGACGAAGAAGAGTTGGTTTTTATACCCCACTTTTCTCTGCCTTCAGGAGTCTCAGAGCGGCTTACAATCGCCCTCCCTTCCTCTCCCCACAACAGGCCCCTTGTGAGGCAGGTGGGGCTGGGAGAGCTCTGAGAGAACCATGACAGGCCCAAGGTCATCCAGTGGGTTTCATGTGGGTGAAGACAAAGAAGAGTTGGTTTTTATACCCCACTTTTCTCTACCTTCAGGAGTCTCAGAGCGGCTTACAGTCGCCTTCCCTTCCTCTCCCCACAACAGGCCCCTTGTGAGGCAGGTGGGGCTGGGAGAGCTCTGAGAGAACCATGACAGGCCCAAGGTCATCCAGTGGGTTTCATGTGGATGAAGACAAAGAAGAGTTGGTTTTTATACCCCACTTTTCTCTACCTTCAGGAGTCTCAGAGCGGCTTACAGTCGCCTTCCCTTCCTCTCCCCACAACAGGCCCCTTGTGAGGCAGGTGGGGCTGGGAGAGCTCTGAGAGAACCATGACAGGCCCAAGGTTATCCAGTGGGTTTCATGTGGATGAAGACAAAGAAGAGTTGGTTTTTATACCCCACTTTTCTCTACCTTCAGGAGTCTCAGAGCGGCTTACAGTCGCCTTCCCTTCCTCTCCCCACAACAGGCCCCTTGTGAGGCAGGTGGGGCTGGGAGAGCTCTGAGAGAACCATGACAGGCCCAAGGTCATCCAGTGGGTTTCATGTGGATGAAGACAAAGAAGAGTTGGTTTTTATACCCCACTTTTCTCTACCTTCAGGAGTCTCAGAGTGGCTTACAGTCGCCTTCCCTTCCTCTCCCCACAACAGGCCCCTTGTGAGGCAGGTGGGGCTGAGAGAGTTCTGAGAGAACCATGACAGGCCCAAGGTCATCCAGTGGGTTTCATGTGCAAGAAGACAAGGAAGAGTTGGTTTTTATACCCCACTTTTCTCTACCTTCAGGAGTCTCAGAGTGGCTTACAATCGCCCTCCCTTCCTCTCCCCACAACAGGCCCCTTGTGAGGCAGGTGGGGCTGAGAGAGTTCTGAGAGAACCATGACAGGCCCAAGGTCATCCAGTGGGTTTCATGTGGAAGAAGACAAGGAAGAGTTGGTTTTTATACCCCACTTTTCTCTACCTTCAGGAGTCTCAGAGTGGCTTACAATCGCCCCTCCCTTCCTCTCCCCACAACAGGTCCCTTGTGAGGCAGGTGGGGCCGAGAGAGTTCTGAGAGAACCATGACAGGCCCAAGTCACCCAGCAGGCTTCCCGTGTAGGAGGAGGAGTGGGGACTCAAACCTGGTTCTCTGGATCAGAGTCCGCCACTCTTAACCACTACACCACGCTGGCTCTTTTAACTTCTGGGCTTTTGAGCTGTCAAAGTCAACAACAAAATCCAGCGCTGATGTTCATGTCGCTGGATCTGAGCCGCCGGAGCTCTTCGGCATGCCGTGCTCAGAGGAGAAAGGCCTGCCTTGTATCTACAAGCGAGCGTCGTGAGGGCAAAATCACCAAACTGCTCGATCGATCTCTGGCCAGCAGCACATTTTTTAAACACTCATTAGCCTAAATGAGCAAGACGACTGGAAGCAGAGCCCTTCCTCGGTGTCCTGCCAAGCGGCTGTACACGAACACGTGTTCTGAATGCCTCGTTGGTTTTAAGAGGCGAATGAATGAACACGGCGGGGCTCTTTCCGCAGACAATTAGAGCCCTCCCCCCGAGGCTGGGATGCGTCCGTGCATCTCTGTTTGCTCGACTACCCAGAGCTCTACCAAGCTGGGGCCTCGTCCTGAGCATCATCCGTGCATTTCGACAGGATGGATTTGTTCTAGCAGCTAAAGCATTAAACGCATCCTGAGAAAAGCCTACTTTCCGCTGGAAGGACTTCGCTCGGGAGCCACAGTCCACCGCTGGTGAAGAAGAGCCTCCGGGCCTGGCCGTCATGGATGGGAAGCCAAGGACCCGGAAGAGCTGCAGTCAAAGCTCAAGCGTTCCGAGTGTGGGGAACATCGTCTGCTGTTTCCCGAGTCAGTGGTTTTTCTAGTGGCGTGCCTGGAGAACAGCGCGGAGCATTCGCCCGCCCTGAAAACTGCCTTGGAGATAGATCAAGAGAAAAGAGCAAGAATCCAGGAGCTCCTGAAAGATTAACGACATTTGTGGCGGGGCAGGAGATTTTGTGAGTCACGGCTCACTCCCAAGACGGGTAGCCTTGTTAGTCTGCCTGCAGCAGCAGAAAAGACTAAGACTCCAGGAGCACCTGAAAGACTAACCAACATTTATGGCAGGGTAAGAGCTCTCACGTGGGCTGCAGTGGCTCAAGTGGTTAAGACACTGAACTGCAGACCGGAAGGTCGGTAGCTCAGCAGTTCGAGACCCGAGTGCCGCATGACGGAGTGAGCGCCCGTCTCTGGCCTCAGCTCCTGCCACCCTAGCAGTTCAGAAACAAGAAATTGCAAGTAGATAAATAGGCACTGCTTTGGTGGGAAGGTAACAGCGTTCCGTGCGCCTCAGCATCTAGTCATGCCGGCCACATGACCATGGAAACGTCTTTGGACCGCGCTGGCTCTTCGGCTTGGAAACGGAGATGAGCATCGCATCCCTAGAGTCGGATTCAGATGGCTTTCGAGCAAGGGGAACCTTTACCTTTACGAAGGAGCTTTCGTGAGTCACGGCTCACTTCCAAGACGGGCAGCCGTGTTAGTCTGTCCACAGCAGTAGAAAAGAGTTAAGAGTCCAGGAGCACCTGAAAGGCTAACAAGATTTGTGGCAGGGGAGGAGCTTCCGTGAGTCACGGCCCACTTCATCATTAGCTGATTCCGTATCTGCAGAAGGGAGCCGTAGCTCACAAAAGCTCCTCCCCTGCCACAGATTCTGCCAGTCTTTTAAGGTGCTACTGGACCCTTGCGATTTTCTAAAAACTTTCTGTGATCCTGTTTCGAGTCCGGGACATGCAGAGAATCCAAAGACATGGCTTGTCTCTGCGTGGATCTGTAATGAAATAGCAAATGGCTGTGGCTTCCGGGCTGAGCGCATGCTGTGTTGCACAGCTGGGAAAGATCTCCGCAAGGGCAGCACTTGGAGCACCAGAAGGGATGTCAGTGCATTGCTGGCGACACTCGGTGTTTGGCAAAACTCTATGGTTCAACCATAGACTTTTGCCAAAACCCCAGAGTGTCCGCCAACGATGCGCTGATGTCACTTCCAGGTGCACGGTGAGTGACGTCAGCATGTCAGGAGGCGGCTGACGTTCCTCCTCCCATTTTGGCACCATTTCCCCCCTTGCCAGCCAGCTGAGCAGAAGCTGAGAGTGCCTGCTGGGAATGGGCATATTCCCCCTGTGCCCAGCTGGGTACCACTGCAGGCCTTACACTGGTTTCAGAAAGGGACCAAACATTACAGGCAGTTTATCACAGGGAATGTACATCTTCTTATTTCCTAGACATGCAAACGGTTAAAGGCAGAACAGCTGCCTCGAACATAGATCCACTCGAATCAATGGCACTCGCTTCCGCCAAGTAAAGATCAATGTGCCACCCCCCCCAATTTGGGGAGTTTTTAATAGGCATGACAGAACTCCAATCTGTAATCGGTGCTCTCTTTCTTCTGTCTTTTTTTCTGGAACCACCTGCACATGGCAAAATGATGATTTCATGGAAGCTTAATGCCAATTCCTAGACCGGTAAGGCAGGAGGGCAGATCAGCCGCCAGGTACAACTTTTCCCTTCTTCCTACTACATTCCCCCTGCAATGCTTTCCAGGTAGGGTTGCCAGCCTCCATGTGGGGGCCTGGGGATCTCCCGCTTTTATAAATGATCCCCAGCTGCCAGAGATCAGCTCCCCTGGAGAAAATGGCTGTTTCGGAGGGTGGACTCGATGGCCTTGTACCACGCTGAGGCCCCTCCCCTCCCCAAACCCCGCCCTCTCCTGGCTCCACCCCCAAAGTCTCCGGGTATTTTCCAACCCAGACCTGGCAACCCTGATTCCAGGGCACATTTTCAGTTCAAAGTCCCAACAAGCCTCACCAGACTGAACTGACTGCACACTGTTACACAGGGATTCCCAACATGGCACCCAGGGGCCACAAATCCTACCCTGCCACAGATCTTGTTAGTCTTTTCAGGTCCTTTTGCCCAGTAAGGCTTCTGCTTGGCCACTGGAGACTTGAACGGCTGGGCAGATTTTTTAAAAAATGTTGCTCTGGCAGCAGGTTCCATCACAGTGGAAGGATCTTCACTGAGTGACTGAAGGGAAGCCACGGCAACCATTTTGTGGCTGGCTCCGCCTTCTGCAGTGGCCAATTTTTGGCCGAATGCATGATGGTGTGTTAGAATTCCAAAGAAGGGTGCCAGACCTCCCCGGGGGAGGAGGGTTCCCCTGCTACCAGGCCCTGTCCCCCAGCCACTGATCAGCTGGGTGACGGGGGGGACTTACTTGGAGAAGGAGAAAGGCCCAGGCCTTGTTGCTAGCATTGCCCAGGAAGTGACATCATCACATTGCGATGTCAAGATGACACTCTGGTATTTGGGCAAAAACTCTATGGTAGAAGCCAGTTTTACCACAGTGTTTTGCCCAAATACCAGAGTGTCCCCTGGACATCGCAATGTAATGGCATCATTTCCTGTGCGGCACGTCGGCAAGGAGGCCTGGGCCTTCCTCTTTCTCCATGGGTCCCCCCCCTCTGCCAGTTGCCAGGAGGGACCTGGCAACCCTCATTCCAAATGTGTCCACATGCCAGGCCTGTAGCTACAGTGGGGCATTTCGGGGCTGGGCTTACTGGCAAGGCCCCATGACTTTCCATTCGGCTCCGGGGCCCTGAATGGCAGCGGGTGCAGGGAAGGAGCCGGGTATTCCCGCACAGCTGTCCAGCACAAGGGGCCAGAGCAAATTACCTTTATTTCAATTAGCCAGTGCCCCCTAAGAAATTTAAATGCCCCCCGACTAAAAAAAATCCTGGCTACGGGCCTGCCACATGCTCAAAACAGTCGAGGACCCCTGCCATAAAACATGTGGCAGAGACTTTTGCAATGCACAAGGGTGCTACAGGAGACGTACAAGGGCTTTTAGGCAAACAGGCTACTTAAGCTTGTGCTTGTCCCGAGACATAAGGAAAGGATTGGCACCTGTGGCCAGGGCTCTTTTTGTAGCAGGAACTCCTTTGCATATTAGGCCACACACCCTAATGTAGCCAATCCTCCAAGAGCTTACAGAGCTCTTCTTACAGGGGCTACTGTAAGCTCTTGGAGGATTGGCTACATTAGGGTGTGTCGTCTAACAGGGCTCTTTTTGTAGCAGGAACTCCTTTGCATATTAGGCAACACGCCCTAATGTAGCCAATCCTCCAAGAGCTTACAGAGCTTTTCTTACAGGGGCTACTGTAAGCTTTTGGAGGATTGGCTACATTAGGGGTGTGTTGCCTACTATGCTGGAGTTCCTGCTATGAAAAGAGCCCTGCCTGTGGCTGAGCGTTTGCCCATTCCCCATTTTTTGCAGGTAAGCTAAGCCTAGACTTAAGCTTGACACAAGTCCACCTGGAGAGGATTTTGTGAAGGCAGAAGTTCTGAAAAGCCACCATCCCAATTGCTGTAGATTTTCACCATCCTAAGTTATATTTTCTTGCTGAAATGGGGAAAGGCAGAGGATTTTCCTTGCAAGAACATTTCCATCCGGCTCCCCGAACCTATTTTAGTCTCCGTAGCACTTAGTGCCCGGAAACCTTTGAAGATAGTGCTTGTCAAGTTTTCCTTTGATGTGTTCTCCATCCCAAGATGGGCAGTCTCTTTGGCTACCCAAACAAAGGGCTAAGGACCATGCTCTTTGATCCATTGTCTCATGCCTGGGTAATGGCTGCTAATGCTTGATGGAGCTTACTATCTGCTAGGGGTGCCAGCCTCCAGGTGGGACCTGGGGACCTCCGAGAATTACAGCTTATCTCCAGACTACAGAGATCAGTCCCCGTGGGGGGTGGGGGGTGGAATGGATACTTTGGAGGGTGGACTCCGTAGCAGTGCACCCATTGAGGTCTGTGTCCTCCCCAGGCTCCATCTCCAAATCTCCAGGAGTTTTGTAAGCCAGATCTGGAAGCCCTACCAGCCCCTTCCCCAGCTGGGTGCCTGGAGGGAGAGGGAACCAGGCAGCTCTACAGTCTGCTAACAGTTCTCTACCACGGAGGATAGACAGCTCTCCTCTGGTGTTCCTATATACACTCAGGCAATACTGTTATGGGACCTAATAATATCAGTCACACCACCACTTGCACATCATGCAATGTAATGTGCCAACAGTAGCCCCCTGGTGTCTATGCTGGATAAATGTCGGTCCGCGTGTAAGGGAACATTGATTCTCTCTTGCCGAGACTGACACATACTGGGTGTAAGAAATCACAACATCTAGAAATTAGGAGGGGAACATTTCAGTCTCCTTGGATGTACTCTTACAGATCAGAAGTCACTGTCCATGAAAACAAACAAATGAAAACCTCAAAGGGAAATTACAATGTGAAAGTGCTGAATTAGAACTCATTAAGAAATTGAAGACTACGTGTCAGGTTTTTTGTTGTTGTGGAGTCGCACAGTTGAGTCCGACTCTTCGTGACCCCATGGACCGCATCACGCCAGGCCCTCCTGTCCTCCGTCGTGCTCCGGAGTTTGCTTAATTTCATGTTCATTGCATCGATAACACTGTCTAACCATCTCGTCCTTTGCCGTCCCCTTCTTCTTTGACCTTCAGTCTTTCCCAGCATCAGGCTTCTCAGTGATGCTCCTTCCCATTTGGTGGCCAAAGTATTTGAGCTTCAGCTTCAGTATCTGGCCTTCCAGGGAACAGTCAGGGTTGATATCCTGGTTTAAACATAGACTTGAGTTTCCTCACTCACTATAATCTCTGACATCTCTACTCGCTTTGTGGACATTTTAGCTGGCGTGTTCTTAACAGACAATAACCCTATACCAGCATCAATTAATCTTCACTTAAACTATTTGCTTATCTATCTGAATCTCTGGCATCCTCACTTTCCAGTACAGGTAAAGGTAAGGTTCCCTGCTCAAAGCCAGTCGAATCAACTCTAGGGTTGCAGTGCTCATCTCCGTTTCAAAGCCGAAGAGCCAGCGCTGTCCGAAACGTTTCCGTGGTCATGTGGCCAGCATGACTAAACACCAAGGCGCACAGAACGCTGTTACCTTCCCACCGAAGTGGTACCTATTTATCTACTTGCAATTTCTTGCTTTCGAACTGCTAGGTTGGCAGGAGCTGGAACCAGAGATGGGAGCTCACTCCATCTTGCGGCACCCGGGTCTTGAACTGCTGAACTACTGACCTTCCACAGCCTGCAGTTCAGAGTCTTAACCACTTGAGCCACTGCAGTTCCTTACTTTCCAGTATATGTAACTGCTAATTCTACTGATTTATGATGGTATTCGCACCTATTCTTTTTACATCACCTCTTCCCTTTTCTCCTTACATTGGAATTTACATTTAAAGGACTTTATGATGTAATTCACACCAATCCTTGACTCCTCTGCTGCAACTTTCCCCCCTAGGATTTCCCCATATGATTTTCCATCATGTATCTATCTGATGAAATGAGCTGTGGTTCACGAAAGCTGACACGGAAGTAAACGTTGTTAGACTTGATGATGCTACTAGACTTGATCTCCTGTGGCCGTCTAGGTGTGAAGATCTCAGAATCAAGAGAGAGGGTGTGCACGTCTCAGCTGAGATGTTAGAACAACCCTAGAATAATAGTACTACTCACAAGTGTCTAAATTGCCCCTCACCCTGAATGTCTGGTTGTCATTTTTACATCAACAGCTCTCAAAAGAATACTGTTTTCCGGTGTTCAGAAACCTCACTGCCTGTTCAGGGATGCTCTAGGCTTATCCTGCACTGAGCAGGGGGTTAGACTAGATGACCTGTATGGCCCCTTCCAACTCTATGATTTTAATGCCGAAAATAATTCCATAGCAGTAGCTGTGTTAATCCACTGCAGTACAATGAAGCTGATGGGCAGTAGGTTCAGGACAGACAAAAGGAAATGCTACTTCACACAGAGAGCGATTACAATGTGGAATTCGCTGCCAGAGGATGTCCTGATGGCCACCAGAATAAACAGCTTTGAAAGGAGATTGGGTAGATTCATGGATGATAGGTCTATCAGTGGCTACTAGCCATGCTGACTGAAGGGAACCATCCTAGCATTGGTAGAGAAAGAGATACTTTTCTCCCTTTCTCACAATACAAGAACTCGTGGGCACTCCATGAGATTGCTGAGCAGTCGGGTTAGAAAGGATAAAAGGAAGTCCTTCTTCACCCAAAGAGTGATTAACATATGGAATTCACTGCCACAGGAGGTGGTGGCAGCTACAAGCATAGACAGCTTCAAGAGGGAAGTAGATAAACATCTGGAACAGAGGTCCATCAGTGGGACCCTGGGGCAAGTGATGCTCTGTATTCTTGGTGCTTGGGGGAGGGGGAACAGTGGGAGGGCTTCTAGTGTCCTGGCCCCACTGGTGGACCTCCTGATGGCACCTGGTATTTTTGGCCACTGTGTGACACAGAGTGTTGGACTGGATGGGCCCACTGGCCTGATCCAACATTGACTTCTCTTATGTTCTTATGGAGGTTGCAAATCCAAGGCAGCTTCAGAGGAGCCGCTGGCCCTGCATACATGGCACTGTAAGCAGGATCGTGGCCCAAGGATCTTCCTTTTATTAAAACCCCCACATTTTGCTTATTCGAATCCTGTATTTCAGTTCTACATTCAGTAAGCGCAGAAAGACCTGAGAGAACCCCGAGACGTCAGCCGGAGGCACGGTCTGTCGTTTCTGATACGAAGATGAGCCGGGGAGGTGGGGGGAGAATATGAAAAGCTTTAATCTGATGGCTATGCGGATTAATGACCTAAACGTCTTGACTGACGGACCGTGTGCCACTGGAAGTCTGAAACAGCTGACTAAGCTGAGATATTTCAGGCAAACGAAGGGGTCAGCCGCGGCATACGGACACGGCTCTCGCTGATGAATAGAGTTGAGTTGACTGGATTCCTGCTGCGATGTTTTAAGTTAGGTTTGGCTCTTCCTTATTCTGAGAGACTCTAATCTGAAGATGTGAAGAGAGAGACAGCGTGCTGTGGGTGACAGAGTTCTGGACAAGGATTTGGGAGGCCCAGGTTCAAATCCCCACTCTGCTATGGAAGCCCGCTGGGTGACCTCGGGCCAGTCACACACTCTCAGCCTAAACAACCTCATAAGATTGTTGTTATGAGGGGGGAAAATGGAAGGTGGGAAGAAGGATGTTGTAAGCTGCTTTGGGTCCCCACTGGGTAGAACAACAGGGGAAAGTGAGGTATAAATACGTATTTTAAAAATGAATAAAAACAAAGCCCGAAGAGTATTGTTTTTGTTTGACCTGTAGTGTTTAGAAAATTTCCTGCCATTGTTTCCCTAAATGACTGTCTGTCTGCCTGCCTGTGTGTCTATCTCTGTCTGTCCCTTCTTCTAAGGAGTTTGAGACAGTGTACATGGCTTTTTCTTCCCTGTTTTGTCCTTACACAGCACTGTGAGGCAGAGGTGAGTTAGGCTGCGGTCAGACGAGTGGTTTGATCTGATGTCGTTACCGTTCCCTGCCGGATTTAAAGAGCACAATCAGACAGCAACATCTGCCTCTCATTCCCCAGTCGTTGGCAGCCCGTTCTGTCCTGACTTTGGAGCGGAGTTACCGGACACCGGGGAAAGTCCTTTACAGATGTTAGCGCTTTCACTAATTTCTGGATGTCTGAACTTCCCTGTCATGAATTCAAGCCAGTTGGGGAGTGTGAACATGCAGTTCCATCTCAGCCCCCCCTTTTTTGGGGGTTCCTTAAGCGCATATGTGGGGTTCCATAAGTGCATATGTGCATGCATACCCAAACATTTTTTTTAAAAAACCACCCAGACAGTGCACTCTGTGGTTGTCACATATCAATAATTTGAATGATCGACCATGGAGTGTGTGCACGGTGCAGCCAGTTCAGGGTGCGATGTCTGATCAAACCTTCCCGCTACATGCTCTCTCTAAGCTGTGGAGTCTTGTGAGCAAAAAATTCTCCTTTGTGAGCTACTACCATAAAGTTGTGAGCAGGCGATTTGGCTGCTGCATAAATTAGTTTGCTCTGGAGCTGTCCCTTCCTGAGCTAAGGCAAAAATGTGTGAGCCAGAGGCTAAAAAACTGAGCAAGCTCACACTTAACTCAGCTTAGAGCAAACACTGGCTACAGCTGAAGCAGGTGCAGTAAGAGGCGCAGCCAGACCACAGCCTTAGAGAGAGAATGATTGGCCAAAGGTGAGGATTTGAACTCCGCCAGCCTGGCATTCTAACCACTGCACCACACTGCCTCTCACTTCTAGAGAACAATTCTGAGCTCTAGCAGCGTCTGCCATGTAAAGAAGATGTTCCAAGGTGCAGGAGGTCAGATTCGAAGTCTCGCCCCCCTGCTGCTTCTCGCAGTTTAATAGAGATCTGGGCAAGTTCACTGCCATGGCTTCTCTTAAGGCTTTGCGAAGCCTTCGGGGAGTTCTGGGAGTGAAAGGGCCCAGGACTCTAAATTATAACTTTGCTCAGGTTGTGACAGTGTCCGCCAACTCTAAATTATAACTTTGCTCAAGTTGTGTCATTGTCCACCAACCTGGAACATGGCCTTGAATCCAGTTCTGGTGTGTCCGGTCCCCCTCCCTGAGACAGTTATCTGATCCACAATACGCTGGTTTCACCCTTTATATTCAGGTTACAATTTCCCAGAAACTTCACAGTGCTTCTTTCCCTTCATTGCCAACTCTGGGTTGGGAGATTGCTGGCGGTTTTGGGGGCGGAGCCCGGGGAGGGCGGGGTTTGGGGAGGGGAGGGGCCTCAGCAGGGTACAAGGCCATAGAGTCCACGCTCCAAAGCAGTCACTTTCTCCAGGGGGACTGATCTTGGTCATCTGGAGACAGTGCTGCTAGCTCTGAGTTGCCAGCTCTGAGTTGGGAAATTCCTGGAGATTTTCGGGGTGGAGCCTGGGCGGGTTGGGATTTGAGGAGGGGAGGGACCTCAACAAGGTATAATGCCATAGAGCCCACCCTCCAAAGCAGGCATTTTCTCCAGGGGAACTGATCTTGATCATCTGGAGAGCAATTGTAATAGCAGGAGATCTCCAGGTGCCACCTGGAGGCTGGAACCCTCCCTGGAAATCCGTTATAATTCCAGATCTTCAGCCCCTACCTGGAGGTTGGCAACTGTCCCATACAGGCTCATTTGTTCTCCCTCTGTTTCTTCTCCGTCTCATAGGGCAGGAAGGTCAGATTTAGAACTGTAAGAAAAAGAACTTTTTGCTACTTTGATGCAACTCCGGCTAGCTTTTGTTGATCAAAGGAAACGGATGGAGCATTTTCGCACCCACTCGTGAGATTGTTTTAAGTATAACCTAGTTCAAGGCTGGGTCTCAGGCCTTCTAAGAATGATTTTGTGTCTGCTCAGATTACTGCTCCCTCCAGGAGCCAGGCCTTGTAAATAAGTGCCAGGTCTGTATAGATTGCAGGATGAAAGCAGGGAAGAATTTTGCAGGAGTAAGGAAGGGAAAGAAAATTGCCACTTGAACGTCACCCACAGCAAAAGCATCAGAGAATTTTGAATGTCCTGCTGAGATGAAACATCTTTATAGAGATGATCGAAAGCTGGAAATTGGTGTGTGTGTGTGTATGGGTAGGTGCGTGGGTTGTAGAACCATAGAATTGGAAGGGACCTCCGGCGTCATCTAGTTGAACCCCCTGCGCAAGGGGTCCTTGGATGAGTCCTAGGGTTGCCAACCTCCAGGTGGGGCCTGGGGATCATCCATGCTGCTTCTCGCAGTTCAATAGAGATCGGGCAAGTTCACTGCCATGGCTTCTCCAAGGCTTTGTGAACCTTTTGGGAAGTTCTGGGGAAGAAGGGTCCAGGTCTCTAAGTTATAACTTTGCACAGGTGTGCCAGTGTCTGGAAAACCTGGAACGTGTCCTTGAATCCAGATCTGGCATGGCTGGTCCCCCCCTCCCTCCCTCCCTCCCTTAGGCAGTTATCTGATCCACAATATGCTGGTTTCGCCATTTATATTCATGTTACAATTTTCCAGAAACTTCACAATGCTTCTTTCTCTTTATTGCCAACTCTGGGTTGGGAGATTGCTGGAGATTTGGGGGCGGAGCCTGGGGAGGGCGGGGTTTGGGGAGGGGAGGGGCCTCGGCAGGGTACAAGGCCAGAGAGTCCACCCTCCAGAGCGGCCAGGAGAACTGATCTTGATCATCTGGAGAGCAATTGTAATAGCAGGAGATTTCCAGGTGCCACCTGGAGGCAGGAACCCTCCCTGGAAATCAGTTATAATTCCAGATCTTCAGGCCCTACCTTTGGCACCCCTCCTATACAGGCTCATTTGTTCTCTCTGTTTCTTCCCCATCGCATAGGGCAGGAAGGTAGGATTTAGAATGGTAAGAAAACAAGCTTTTTGGTACTTTGGCGCAACTCCACAGCTAGCATTTGTTGATCAAAGGAAACCGATGGAGCATTTTAGCACCCATCCGTGAGATGTCTTAAGTATAGCTTTCCGTCCTGGAGCCAGGCCATCTTCCCAAGGCCTTGTAAATAAGTGTCAGATCTGTATAGATTCCAGGATGAAAGCAGGGAAGAATTTGTGCGATTTGTGGAAAGAGCAAGGAAGAGGAGAAGAATTGCCACTCGAACATCACCTAAAGCAAAAGCATAAGAGAATTTAGAAGGTCCTACTGAGATCTTTCTTTATGTTGTTGTTGTTCAGTCGCACAGTCGAGTCCGACTCTTCGCGACCCCATGAACCAGATCACACCAGGCCCTCCTGTCTTCCGCTGTCCGCTGAAGTTTGCTCAATTTCATGTTCGTTGCATCGATTACACTGTCTAACCATCTCATCCTTTGCCGTCCCCTTCTTCTTTGACCTTCAATCTTTCCCAGCATCAGGGTCTTCTCCAGTGAGGGCTCCCTTCTCATTTGGTGGCCAAAGTATTTGAGCTTCAGCTTCAGGATCTGGCCTTCCAGGGAACAGTCAGGGTTGATTTCTTTTAGGATTGACTGATTTGATCTCCTTGCAGTCCAAGGGACTCTCAAGAGTCTTCTCCAGCACCATAGTTCAAAAGAATCTATTCTTCGGCGCTCAGCCTTCCTTATAGTCCAACTCTCGCAGCCATACATTACTACGGGGAATACCATTGCTTTGACCATGCGGACTTTTGTTGGCAAGGTGATGTCTCTGCTTTTTATCATGCTGTTTAGGTTTGCCATCGCTTTCCTCCCAAGGAGCAGGCATCTTTTAATTTCATGACTGCAGTCACCATCTGCAGTGATCTGGGATCCTAGGAACGTGAAGTCTCTCACTACTTCTACGACTTCCCCTTCTATTTGCCAAGGAGTGATGGGGCCAGATGCCATGATCTTAGTTTTTTTGATGTTGAGCTTCAAGCCCACTTTTGCGCTCTCCTCTTTCACCCTGAGCAAGAGGCTCTTGAGGTCCTCTTCCCTTTCTGCCATCAGAGTGGTATCGTCTGCATATCTGAGGTTATTGATCTTTTCCCCAGCAATCTTAACTCCGGCTTGTGATTCATCCAGGCCAAAGACAATTAAAAACTGGAAATTGGTGGTGTGTGTGTGTGTGTCTGTCTGTCCTTGGATGAGTCCTTGGGTTGCCAACCTCCAAGTCAGGCCTGGGGATCTCCCAGAATTATAGCTGATCTTCAGTCGACAGAGCTCCATTCCCCTGTAGAAAATGTCTGCTTTGGAAGGGTGGGCCCTGTGGCGTTATATAACCGGCTGAGATCTCAACCCTCCCCAAACTCCCTAGGCTCCACCCCCCAAATGTCCAGGAATTTTCCAACCGGGGTTTGGCAACCCTAAATGAGAACCAAAAGGGATCGGACCAGTGGTCCATTGGGTCCAGCATTCTGTACCACAGAGGTCACAGGGTTGCCAGATCCAGGCTGGGAAACCTCTGGAGATTTGGGAGTGGAACCTGGGGAGGAGAGGGACCTCAGTGGGGTACAATGCTGTAGAGTCCACCCTTCAAAACACCATTTCCCCCCTGGGAAACTGATATCTGTAGTCTGGAGATGAGCTGTAATTCTGGGAGATCTCCAGGTCCCACCTGGAAGTTGGCATCCTTAGAGGTCAAGGCCTTCCCTCGATGTTTCCTTCTAGCACTGATGCTCAAGATGCTGAGGTTCCCTTTAGTCACTGTGGCTAGTAACCATTGGTGGTCCTCTCCTTGAATAAGTGAAGGATTACTAAAAGAAAGTTGCGGTAATTATAGAGGAACTGACTGCAACTTTTGGTGTTGGTTTTTACTGTGAAAAATGTGGGACACACCACAGATTTCAGGTCGGGTTACCAGTTGCCTGCTGGTGGTGGGAGATCTTCCTCTTCCCGCTGCCATTGCCAGTCACCAATCAGCTTGGCAATGGAGGGGAAAGGGCAGGCAAAGTGGGGGGCGGGTGCAATCGGCACCCCCAATGTGATGACACCACTTCTGGCGCAACCTGGAGGTGAAATTCAGGCGAAAGAAACATAGACCTGGATGTAGGGTTGCCAGCTCTGGTTTGGGAAATACCTGGAGATTTTGGGGGTGGAGCTTGGGGAGGGTGGCATTTAGGGAGGGGAGGTACCTCAGTGGGGTATAATATCATGGGGGCACACCCTCCAAAGTGGCCATTTTCTCCAGGGGAACTGAGCTTGGTCATCTGTAAATCAACCATAATAGCAGAAATCTCCAGGTGCCACCTGGAGGTTGGCAACCCTAGCTTAAAGGGACCCCAAGTGTCATCAAGTCCAACCCTCTGCACAATGTGTTACCCAAAGAGGCAGTCTCCTTTTAGTTGCGGGGGGGATTAGCGGAGGAGACAGAGCTTGCGAGAGGGGATAACAAGATCTCCCCCGGTGTTTACAGGGATTTTTCCCTCTGTGAGCTCTTGGAATAAACCAGTCTGAATGAAGCAGAAAGGATTTCATTTAAAGAGAATGGAAAATCAAAACAGGCACAAGAGCACACGGGGAAACACACATTCAAGGCTAACAAAGATAAATGGAGTAGCGGGGATAAAGATTAGGGCGGGTGATAGTTACCTATCTGGGAGAACAAAGTCCGTGGAACAGCGAGGCGAAACGGCCTGTGTTTTGGGCGTGAGGTCCGGATCCAGGAGCACACACACACAATTAGAGAGCCCATTTATAGGGAAAATTCTCCCTGGGGCAGGGTGATGTGAGTGTCAGGTTCAAAAGCAAGTAGATCCAAGCATTCTTAGGAGTAAGAAGGGCTTTATTGGAATACAGTGCTAAAACCCACAGTGTAAAGGCTATTGTCAGGAATGGCGGGGTAAGCTGCTCAAGCATGGTTATAGTGTGATGCAAAATGCGACTAGCAAATGACCTGCAAGCGCGCGCGCGGGAAACTCCCGGCGGGAGAGTTACTTAATGGGCGGGAGACGACTCCCTCCTCCCCTTGGCTTCACAGGAATGGAAAATTCTCATAGACTTAAGAATAGCCCAAAGCCCGCGTTCAAGGCCACCGTGATAACATCGAGCAGCAAAGAAGAAGCTCCCACGTTACAGCTAGCATACCTACGCAAGTGCAGAAGCAGGGACGAGATAGGGAACACAGAACAATGGACACAGTGTGAAACATTAAACAACCATTACTGACAGTGAGTGCCCCCAAACAGTACTCCTGATGAGTTTTCCTGAGATGAACAATGATTTGGGCGAAGCTCTGATTGCTTCGTCCAGGGCGAGCTATTAGGGCTAATGGTTGTTTGATTAAACTATTCTGAATGCAAAGCACTGCTTGATGACCGGACCATTGTGTTGGATGGGGAAGCTGTCCGTGTTAAGCATTGCTACCGAAGGGTAGGTGGCGGGGGGGGAGAATGAGGTTAGACAGTTGATAGGGTTAAGTCCGGGTGGAGGAGGTCAGTTTGGGGTGAGGCAGCCTATCTTAGCAACCCCATCGTTCTGTCTAGGGCAGTGGCTCTCAGCCTTCCGAATGCTGCGACCCTGTAATACAGTTCCTCACGTTGTGGTGACCCCCGGCCATAAAATTATTTTCATTGCTACTTCAGAACTGTAATTTTGCTACTGTTGTGAATCGTAATGTAAGTATCTGATTATGGCACGAACCCTGTCACATACACCTGTATTTGTACGGGGTGTATGAGATGGGGTTGGCGCGATGGTGTCATCACGCCGGGTACTCGTATGTGGGCGTATCTGCCTGTGGGCGGACCCGCCTGGAGACAGATAGAGGAGCGGTGTCTCGGTTCCTAAGACCATCGAAAATATGTGTTTTCCGATGGTCTTAGGCGACCCCTGTGAAAGGGCCGTTTGACCCCCAAAGGGGTCGCGACCCACAGGTTGAGAATCGCTGGTCTAGAGCATACCTTTCGGATTGGGAGGAAGGTCACAGCGGAATCAGACACCTTGACATGACACCTTCCAGCATCTGTGCACGGACATGTCTCCCTGGCTTGTCAGACAGGCATCCATTTTGAGTGTTTTTCGATTAGACCGCATGGCATGGGTGACCCTGGGGTGTTATTAAACAAAGTGTGTTCACGTGCAAACTGCCCCTCGATAAGAGGAGGGGTCTGCCTGCTAACAGTTGCAGGAAATTCACAGCTACCCCACCCCACTCCCTCGGTGACTATTGTTCTTCTGTGTCCAGAGAAAGGCAGACCTTCCAGGAACCCTGGGCTGATCTGGCCTGGAGGAAAATCCCTTCCTGACCCCAAAGTGGCAACTGGCATTCCCTTGGGCTTGTAAGAAAGGGCCACAATGGCTCGTCTCTTCCTGCCCTCCCTCTCACAATCTGCCAAATTTCTCTTCTTTTTTGGTATATTTTTTGGGGGGGGTTGTGCGTGTGTGCATGCGTCTGCATCTGGAAGTCACTGGGGACCCTCTGGTGGCTGAAGAAAGCCTGCCTCTGCCCTCCTGACTTGGTATTTCCAGGAGGTCTCCCATCCAAGGACTAACCACAGTCGCCCCTGCTTAGCTTCTGAGATCTGACGAGATCGGGCTTGCCTGCGCTATTCCAGTCAGGGCACAATCTGCCCCATTTCATAGTCCACAATATAAATGAAGACCTTGGGCATGTTTAGCTGGGAGAAGAGGAGATTTTATTTATTTATTTATTTATTTATTACCCGCCCTCCCTGCAAGCAGGCTCAGGGCGGCTCACATTGCCCGGCACAAAGTGCCAAGGTTCATATATAGTTAAAACATTTACAACATTAAGACATTTAACACTATCAAAACATTTAAAACCTTCAAAACACTTAAACATTCAGCGGTTTCGATTAAAGTGCAGTCAATGAAATAGCCAAGATGGCGTAACCTATCACGCAGGCTCGGGCAAGTACAGGTTCCTGGGTAGATCGGCTCGATCTCATTGCAGGCTGCCTCCGCCACAGACGTTAATCGTGGTCATTGGTGGTAGTGGCGGGCGGCTCCTAATTAAAGGCCTGGTGGAAGAGCTCCGTCTTGCAGGCCCTGCGGAACTGCACAAGATCTCGCAGGGCCCTGATCTCCTCCGGGAGATCGTTCCACCAATAACGGGCAGTGGAAGTGGGAGGGCAGGCATCAGGGAGAGACTGTAAGGAAATACTGTAAGAGTGTTAATGTTTTAAGCATGTTTGTATTTTGAGTAAAAAACAGTATTAATTGGATTTGCCTGTGTCCTTTATAAAGCTTATATCTCCGGTACCTGGCATTACATTTTATGGCACACATCGCCCGGCCCAGCAAAGTGACATTGATGTCAGGTCCGGACTTCATAACAAATGTGCTTGACACCTCTGCTCTATGGGATTGTATCCCATTGAGGCCCCTGTCCTCCCCAGGCTCCATCCCATGTGGGTGACCAGGGGGGAATGTGGTAACCCTATCGCAGAACTAGTAACACTTGGTAATCATGTTGAGAAGTGCCTTGGGGCTCATGCCTTCACCTGGAGTTCTTAACTTTTATTAGGAAAGCTGAATGACTAGGAGGAAGTAATCCTGCCGCCATCTATAGTTACTGAACCAGTTGCCGATATGCTTGAAGCCTTGGGATGCCAGCCTCCAGGTGGGGCCTGGGGATCCCCTGGAATTACAGCTCACCTCCAGACTACAGAGATCAATTCCCCTGGAGACAATGGATGCTTTGGAGGGTGGACTCTAGGGCATTGTACCCTACTGAGGTCCCTGGCCTCCCCAGGCTCCACCCCCAAATCTCCAGGAGTTTCTCAACCTGGATCTGGCAACTCTACTCCCTCACCCTCCACCAGTGGCCATAACAAGATCATAAGAACATACGAGAAGCCAATGTTGGATCAGGCCAATGGTCCATCCAGTCCAACACTCTGTCACACAGTGGCCAAAAATACTAGGTGCCATCAAGGAGGTCCACCAGTGGGGCCAGGACACTAGAAGCCCTCCCACTGTTGACACCCGCCCCAGGCACCAAGAATACAGAGGATCCCTTGCCCCAGACCGAGAGTTCCTATCTATACCTTGTGGCTAATGGCCACTGATGGACCTCTGCTCCATATGTTTATCCATATCCAAAGCATCTGACCCCACCGTTCCCTAATCCTCTTTGGAGTTTCTTCTGCAATGGGACTACACGGGGCGATCTGGTATGCGTTAGACTTCCAAAACGGAATCCCTAACCAAATGCTTGAGTTAACTTAGCAGTTTTGAGTTAAGAGGATGGGTTCTCTTGGGGATAAAGAACTAGTTAATGAAGACAGCACAGAGAGTACTGACAGAGCGGTTCCTGACAGTTAGAGCGGTTTCTCAGTGGAACAGGCTTCCTCGGGAGTTGGTGGGCTCTTCTCCTTTGGAGTCTTTGAGGCAGAGGCTAGCTGGCCATCTGATAGCAATGCTGATTGGGTGAACTCAGGCAGATCATGAGAGGGAGGGCAGGAAGGGTTGCCTCAGTGCTTAGTTCTCATGGCCCTTTCTTACATGCCCAGGGAAATGCCGATCACCACTTTGGGGTCAGGAAGCCATTGTTCTCCAGGCCAGTTTGGCCGGAGATCCTGGAGGTTTTTTCACCATCTTCTGGGCATGGAGCAGAGGATACTGGGTGTATGTGTGTGTGGGGGTATTTGTGAATTTCTTGCCTTGTGCAGGGGGTTGGATTAGATGACCCTGGAGATCCCTTTCAACTGGTTCTATGAAATGGGCAATTCTCACAATGGGGGAAGTAAGCAGTGGAGTTCAATAGAGGCATGTACTAGGGCATTTCATTGGTTCGTAAATGATCTGGCATTCAGGCCGGACAGCAGCATGACCAAGTTTGCAGATGATCCCAAAGTGCTGAGGATGGAGAGAGACAAGGCAGAGCGTGTTCTTGTGTTGTTGTTGTTTTGTGACCGGGCAAAGCATGTTGGAAGCTGTTTAATGTATGTTTGTGTGTGTGTGTTGGTTGCCATCCCATTGTTACTTACCCTGGGCTTGTGGGAAAAGATGGGATACAAACCCTAATTATGCAAGAAATATTAACAGGAAGGAGGGCTTGGGCAGCGCAGTGGTTTGAGCGTCAGTAGATGCTAGGGCAGGGGTCCCCAACACAGTGCCCATGGGCACCACGGCACCCACCAACACCTTTTCTGGTACCCGCCAAGTGTTTTTTAGGAAGTGGGCAGGGTTAGGTAGGACTTTTGCCCAGCAAAGATTCTAATTGACTATTGGAGATTTGGTTGGCTGTGCAGATTTTTTTTTTAATGTTGTCTTGGCAGCAGCTACCACCACAGCACAAGGATCTATACTGTATGTCTGAAGTTCAGCTACGGCAGCCATTCTGTGG
Organism: Gekko gecko; assembly: GCA_029375565.1. Classification (NCBI taxonomy): domain Eukaryota; kingdom Metazoa; phylum Chordata; class Lepidosauria; order Squamata; family Gekkonidae; genus Gekko; species Gekko gecko. The sequence goes on from JAPDNY010000003.1 coordinate 231,574,161, forward strand.
CTGGCTCCGCCTCCGGCGGCAGCCATTTTATGGCAGCCATTTTGTCACTGCGCCCACCACGCTGTGTCCGAATTCCAAATGTGCCCGCGGGCTCCAAAAGGATGGGGACCCCTGTGCTAGGAGACATCGCCTCCAACCCCCAGCCTTTCCGGAAGCTTCCTGGGTGACCTTTGGCCGGTAACTCTCAGCATTCCCTGCCTCTCAGGGCTGTTGTGAAGGGGGAAATGGAGATGGGAGAACAGGCCACCCCATTCCAAGCACCTTGGTAGAAGGACAAGATCAGCTACCTGTACTAGACAGCTAGCTAGGACAGTGATACTATCGTGTAAGCGAGTTATATCTGCTTTCATGGAATCCTGCAGCAATGTAAGAAGAAAAAAAGGCCCTTTCTAAGCCTGCGGCTCACAAGAAGGCTTTGAGGCACGAGATATTTTAATCGAAGACCTCTTCAAATCAAGAGGGCATTCTGTGCCCTGTAAAGACGGGCAATACAGCTTACATCCGCGGTCTGTGGGATTTAAGGTCATCTTCATTGTGCGTCTGTCGCTTCTTGTTGCACCGTTCTCTAATTGTGCGGTCCATCTTGATTACTGTGCATATTTGTATGAAACGGAACCTTCCGCTGTATTGTTCTCCAGTCTCGTAATCCTGCTTTATTGTCTGTGGGATTGTTTGGGGAGGGTTTTCTTTTTCTGGTGCCTTGTTCTCTAATTTTGTTCATTGTGTTTTTAATTATAAGCCTCAGAGAGAAAGGTGGACTATAAAGGTAATAAATAAATGTATGAGTAGCAATATTGTGTCTGGGGGGGTGAAATCGAGAGGGGAACATGCCGCGTTCTTTGGTGTCCTTATGTCTTGAGCTAACTCCAATGCCCCCAAGTAGCAGAAGTTCCAAGGGTAGCATTGGGGTTGCCAGTCTCCAGGGGGTGGCTGGAGAACTCCCGGAATTACAACTCTTCTCCAGACTACAGAGAGCAGTTCCGATGGTTGCCAGCTCCGGGTTGGGGAAGACCTGGCGATTTTGGGAGTAGAGTCTGAAGACGGTGGGGTTTGTGGAGGGGAGGGACTTCCATGGAGTATAATGTCAGAGAGTCTGCCTTCCAAAGCATCCACTTTCTCCAGGAGAACTGATATGAATGTTAAGAACATAAGAGAAGCCAATGTTGGATCAGGCCAATGGCCCAATGGCCATTGGCCACCCAGAGATCAGTTGTAGTAGCAAGAGATTTCCAGCTACCACCTGGAGGTGAATGACCACATGAGAATGGAAATACAGCGCATGCAGTTATGCAAACAAACAGAGTATTCTGTCACACTGTACACATTACAGTAGAGACTTCTGTCTTCTTATACACCTCTAATTACAACTATAAACAATACACACCACAAATGGT